>PVJI01019058.1:0-31924 GCA_004026765.1 Micronycteris hirsuta
CTTTTCTAACCACAATGGTACAGAACTAGAAATTAATGAAATTAGACAACATACTCCTGAACAAACAATGGGTCAAAGAAATCAAAAAGGAAATCAAGAAATATCTTGAAACAAATGAAAGTGGAAACACAGCATACAAAAACCTATGGGAGCTGCAAAATCAGTTCTGAGAGGGAAAGTTTATAGCAATAAACACCTACGTTAAGAAAAGAGAAAGAGGTCAACTGAACCACTTAACTTTATACTCAAGAAATTATAAAAACAAGGACAAACTAAACCCAAACTTAGCAGAAGGAAGATCAGAGCAAAAATAAATGAAAAAGAAATCAGAAAAACAAAAAGATCAACAAAACCAAGAACTGTTTTTTTAAGAGATAAACTAAATTGACAAGCATTTAGCTAAACTAAAAAACAAAAAACATAAGACTCGAATAAATAAAATCAGAAATGAAAGAGGAAACATTACAACTGATACCACAGGGGCTTCCAGCCACGATGGGGGTGCAGGTAGACATACTTTGCCTCCTCGCACAACCAAAAGAAGGACAACAACAAATTTGAAAGCAAAAAATAACGAGAACTGCCAGAAAAATCAAACAATATGGAAGTCCAGCAACCAAGGAGTTAAAAAAGAAACGTTCAACCAGGCTGGTAGGAGTGGTGGAGACAGGCAGCCGGGCAGAGAGGACTTGCAGCAAGGAAGCGGCTAGAGGTCCTGGGCAAGCAAAGTGGCAGCTTGCAGACCAGGCAAGGCAGTGGCTGGTGGAGCAGGTGGTCCCACATTTATGTGCAGATAAACTGAAAGGAACAACTGGAGAGTGAGACAGACCACACAACCCAGGGTTCCAGCATGAGAAAATAAAGCCTCAAAACCTCTGACTGAAAAAACGTGTGGAGGTTGAGGCAGTGGGAGAAACTCCCAGCCTCATGGGAGAGTTCACTGGAGAGACCCACCTGGGAATCAGCACCATAAAGGCCCAATTTGCTTGTGGGTAGAGGAGGAAGTGACTAAAAGCCTGCCAAGAGCTGAGAAAGTGGCATTGTTCCCTCTCAGACCCCTCCCCCACATACAGGGCCACAATGCAGTGGCTTGGATTGGTCCACCCTGGTGAATAACTAAGCTTCCACCCCTTTTATATAACATGCTCACCAAGACAAAAAAAAAACATGGCCCAAATTAAAGCACAGATCAAAACTCCAAAAAAATACAACTAAGCAATGAAGAGATAGCCAACCTATCAGATGCAGAATTCAAAACATTGGTTATCAGGATGCTCACAGAAATGGTTGAGTATGGTCGCAAAATAGAGGAAAAAGTGAAGGCTGTGAAAAGTGAAATAAAGGAAAATGCAGAGGGAACCATCAGTGAAGGGAAGGAAACGGACTCAAATCAACAGTTTGGACTAGAAGAAAGAAATATACATTCAATCAGAACAGAATGAAGAAACAAGAATTCAAAACAACAAGGAGAGGCTTAGGAACCTCCAGGAAAACTTTAAAAGTCCCAACATCCAAATCATAGGGGTGCCAGAAGGGGAAGAGGAAGAGCAAGAAATTGAAAACATATTCGAAACATAATGAAGGAGAACTTCCCTAATCTGGCAAAGGAAATAGACTTCCAGGAAATCCAGGAAATCGGAAAGTCCCAAAGAAGTCGGACCCAAGGAAGCACATACCAAGGCAAATCATCATTACATTACCCAAGATTAAAGATAAGGGGAGAATCTTAAAAGCAACAAAAGAAAAGGAGACAGTTACCTACAAAGGAGTTCCCGTAAGACTGTCAGCTGATTTCTCAAATGAAACCTTGCAAGCAAGAAGGGGCTGGAAAGAAGTTTTCGAAGTCATGAAAGGCAAGGACCTACACCCAAGATTACTCTATTCAGCAAAGCTATCATTTAGAATGGAAGGGCAGATAAAGTACTTCCCAGATAAGGTCAAGTTAAAGGAGTTCATTATCACCAAGCCCTTATTATACGAAATATTAAAGGGCCTTATCTAAGAAAAAGAAGAAGGTAAAAAATACAAACAGTAAAATGACAACAAACTCACAACTATCAACAACCAAACCTAAAAATAACAAAACCAAAATGAACTTAACAAACTACTAGAATAGGAACAGACTCACAGAAATAGAAATCACATGGAGGGTTATCAGAGGGAAGGGGAAGCAGAGAGAAGGGAGGAAAAGATACAGGGAATAAGAAGTATAGTTAGTAGGTACAAAATAGACAGGGGAGGTTAAGAATAGTATGGGAAATGGAGAAGCCAAAGAACTTATATGTACGACCAATGGACATGAACTAAGGCAGGGGGAATGGTGGAGGGAGGGGGATGCAGGGCGGAGGGGAATAAAGGAGAGGAAAAAATGGGACAATTGTAATAGCATAATCAATAAAATATATTTTAAAAAACAACTGATACCACAGAAATACAAAGTATCAAAAGAGACTACCATAAACAATTTCACACCAACAAACTGGAAACCTGGAAGAAATGAATAAATTCCTAGAAACATTCAAAGACCGAGTCATGAAGTAAAAGAAAATCCGAATAGACCAATATCAAGTAAGGAGATTGAATCAATAATCAAAAATCTCCTGTCCAAAAAAAGAAAAAAAAAGCCCAGGACTTATTGGTTTCCTTGGTGAATTCCACAAAACATTTAAAGAATAGTTAATTTCATATAGAGATTGCTGGGGGAAGGAGGGTATAAGAGGACTAAATGGTAATGAAAAAAATACAATAAAGTTTAAATTAAAAAAGAATATTTAATGACAATTCTTCTCAAACTTTTCTGCAAAATTTGAGAAGGGACATTCCCTCATAAACTCTTCACAAGGACTTAATTACCTGGATATCAAAGCCAGACAAGGACACTACAAGGTAAGAAAACTGCAGACCAATCTACCTGATGAATACAGAGGCAAAAATTCTCAACAATATATTATTAGCGAACCAAATTCAATAGCACATTAAAAGATTCATCCATGATGATCACGTGAGATTTATCTCTGGGATGCACGAATGGTTCAACATAAGCAAATCAATAAATATGATACCTTATATTAATAGAATAAAAGATAAAAATCACATGATCATCTCAGTACATGCAGAAAAAACATTTGACAAATATAACACCCTGCCATAAAAAAACTCCCAACAAATTTGATATAGAAGGAATATTCCTAAACATAATAAAGTCTATATATGACAAGCCCACGGCTAACATCATACTCAAAGATGAAAGCTTTAATGCATTTCTTCTAAGATCAGGACAAGATAAGGCCACTTGCACCACTGCAGTTGAACACAGTACTGAAAACCCCAGTCAGAGCAATTAGGCAAAAAAAGAAAAGAAAGAAGGGGAAGAAAGGGATGAAAGAGGAGGAAGGAAGGAAGAAAAATAGAGAGGTTGAACTTCATTAAAATTAAAAACTTGCTGCAGAAGATCCTGTTAGGATAAAAAGACAAGTTACGGAGTGGGAGAAAATATTTGCCAACCACTTATTTAACAAAAGATTAGCATACAGAAGAATACTCAAAACTCAACAGTAGAAGAACAAGCAATCCTATTAGAAAATCTGCCAAACACATGAAGAGACTATTCACTAAAGAGGATACAGTTGAAAAATAAGTACATGAAAAGACGTTTGGCATCATTAGCCATTAGGGAAATACAAATAAAAACTACAATGAAATATGACTACACACCTTTAGTTTAGAATAACTAAAATTAAAAACACCAAGTTCCGGCAAGGACGTGGAGAATTACACATTGTGGTGAGAACGGAGAGTATTGCAGCCACAGTGGATAACTTTGGCAGTTTCTTAAAACAATGAAACCTGCAACTAGCATACGACCCAACAATTACGCTGTTGGGCGTTCATCCCAAAGAAATGAAGACTTACATTGACACAAAAACTGAACTCAAAAGCCAAAAACCAGAAACAACCCAGATGTCCTTCAATAGGTGAATGGTTAAATACATTGTGGTATATTCCTACCACGGAATATTGCTCAGAAATTTTTTTAAAAGACAAACTATTGCTACATGCTACAGCCTGGGTGAATCTCCAGACAATTACGCTAAGTGAAAAAAAAGCCAACTTAAAAGGTTACATATGGTATGATTCCACTTATATAACATTCTTGAAATAACAAAATTATAGAGATGGAGAATAGATTAGTGGTTTCTAGGAGTCGGGGATGATGGAGGGAGGTGTGTTGTGTCTATAAAAGACAGTACATGAGAGACCCATGTGGTGGTGGAAATATTCCACATCTTGACTATATTAATGTCAATATCCTACTATAATTTTGCAGATCAGCAGATCACTGGGATGGAAAGATCTGTACCCACTAAGGACCTGTCACCAGATCCTCACACTGGCTTTACCTTGCACTAAGCCTCTCAAGGAAGGAGAAGGGTGGAAAGAATCAGGAAGGACTATGAGGTATGTCCTGTAAAAAGACTGCTAAACAAAGTAATAAGGTGATCAAGATGGAAGGTAGTTGAGAAGGAACAAGGCTCTAAAGAGGTACATCAGAATGCAAAGGAAAAAATAGAGGAAAATAACAGGGACTCTTTGGAGGTAATCCCTGCATAGCAGAAAGGTTTAGAGAGCAGCATTTGAATAGTGGGAAGAGGGTGACTCAAGTTCCATTCCGGTTCCTCTGATGCAAGAAAGAAGTCCCTGGTTCCCATCATCCACCAGGACCACGGTGGATGATGGAAACCACGGACTTCTTAGTCAGACACTGATGTTTCCAGGGCAAGGAACACATTCTGACTTCTTTCTTTTTAAGGCAAGTAGAGTCCACGGGAACACATCCAAATCAGACTACAAGACTTCAAGGAAACTGTGTGTGTGTATGTTGTGCGTAAGAGAGAACGCGCTTGCTCACCTGTGTTAGTAACCAGGTAAATTAGAATTTAAAGGAGGACTGTGACTCATCTACACCTAGAAAACTAACAAAGGCCAGTGCCACCCAAGAAAACGGCTAACAGTCTGAAAGCACAGAAGCAGAACCATCTAATAAAAATGGATGGGAAATTGGCTCAAATCTAGGAAACAGGTGGTGACTTTTAAGTAAAGAGCAGTCAGAAATAAGAAGGTGCTTGCCTTATGGACAAGCATTATAGACACTTTGTCCTACCCTACATAAATAATCCATAATGGGGGTATAATTTCAAAAATGGATACCTTTGCTGGCAGCATAATTGAAACCAAGAGGGCGGTACATTCAAGCAGAGGTGCACCCTGAGTGTAAAGGGGTCCTCAAGGGTCTTTTGCATTGGACTGCGGCTCAGCTCCCCCTGGGTAGGTGCTGCCCCAGGGCAAAATGTCAGCTTCAGTTTCAGGAGGAAACATCTCTAAACCTGAGCCCCTTGCATTGTTTGTGGAACATGGGAGAGCATAAGTTAAAACAAAAATAATAGAAAGAAAGATAAAAAGAAAAAATCCTTTCTAAAAGTTGAGAGCCTGGTGGAGTAGGGGCTTCCAGGATCTTTCTGGGCCCCAACCAAGAGCAGCAGGAAAGCAGCTCATACACCTCCCCACGTTGGGGGTGTGCCCCATGGTTTGTGGGGGTGGGCACCTCTACTCAGCACTTACTGGATATGAAGCTTACAGTGCTGGGGTGAGACCAGAGGTGGGGAAGGACAAGAGAGAAAGACTGAGAGGAATACACTAGAGATCAGGGCAAAAGTTGGAATAGCTGGGAAGGGGAAAACCACCATTTTGGAAGGTCATGGCAGAGGCCAGCGTGATGCAGTGGGGCTCACTCGTGGGGACAGAGAAGTACATCCAGAAGAAAAGAGGGACTTGTCAGCAAAAGACAGACTCACATCACAGGTCTTCCACTTCTTGGATCTGCAGCCCTGGATCATTCTGAGCCTCAGTTTCCCCCTCTGTCAAAGGGCTTCTAGTAATACCTGTTCTGGGGGGGTTGGAACAATCAAAAGAGGGGAAAAGGGCTTACATATTGTATAACCGGTTTCTTGCCTTTTTTGGGAAGGGGAACATTTGTGAGACAAATTCAGATTTGGATGAGGAACATGCAGTCTCCTTTCTGCTGCGACTGTGAGGATGTTTTTGCCTTCGATCCAACTGCATGTAATTACAACAAATGCTTCCATTCCCAAGCACTCAGTGGTTTGGTTTCAGAATGCCTGCCATCTACATGATAATAACAGTGATGTCTATGGTCTTTGATTGTCATTCTTCCATAAACTCCAGCAAAATGTGCACAGTGGTGCTTTTGAAGAACTTCATTCACTCTTCACATGTAATTGGTATTAGTATTAAACCAGAAATGTGAAAACCATAAGAAAGGGATATGCTGTCTGCACAGTTTAGTATAGTATAGTGGATTTCACATTGGACTTTGAGTTTCCTGGCAGCCAAGGCAAAAAGGTAAGTTGGATTATTTAACACTAACTGGGAGGCTAAGTCATACAAACACTTAAATTCTAAAACAAATTTATTATAGTGAATACTGTAATAGCTTCCAAAATAGTTCTATAGCAAATGCAGAAATGTTTTTTGATGGCTGTTTCTCATAGCTGTCCTCAATAAAGACCAAGGACAAGATTGTAAAGTGTAATTCCAAACCTTTGACCATTAGGAAGCTAACATCATTATCAGGGAAAATATGATCTGGTAGGTTTTTAGTGGTGCAGCTGCATACAAGGACAGAACTCAGAACATGTCACAAAACCAATGGAGCCTAGTCTCATTGTCAGCTGTACCCAGCCTTGATGCTCATAGGGAACAGCCTAGGAGTCAGAATTTGGGGGGTGGAGACTGGAAAGATCACCTTTTCTGAAGCTTCTCCTAGAAATGCTTCTGTGAGGCCACATTTAATCCTCACCCAAGGAGATGTTTCCATTGATTTTAGAGAGAGCAGAAGGGGGAGAGAGAGAGAGAAACATCAATCGGTTGCCTCCCGTACGTGCCCCAACCGGAGATCAAACCTGCAACTCAGGTCTGTGTGCCCGGACCAGAAATCAAACAGGTAACCTTTTGGTACACAGAATGATGCTCCAACAAACTGAGTCATGTGACCAGGGCAAGGGTGCAGGTTTAAATCAGTTAGACTTTACTTTAAAGATGACTATGCCATTTAATAGCTAAGGGAAATGAAGAAAATTATTAAATCCTGTACCACAGTTTTTATCTGAGGATGGAACTAATAATATATACCTAAGGTAATTGGGAGGATTATATGAGATAAGTATATAGAAATGCCAGGCACACAGTAGGCCATCATCATTACTTTTTTTCTCCCTGGTCACTGTAAGTCTAAGAGAGTATGTCTTTGTTTCTGCTAGTCAAATTGGTCTGTGTGTGCACACAAATCCTTTTCTCATGGATATCAAGTGATCTGTAATATTGTAAAACTAAATTCATTTTGGCAACATTCAATCAAAAATAAAATGCTTCTATCCCCTTTGCTCATCACATGGAGGTTGACAGAAACTCAACATTCAGTGCACACCTTCAGTTGGCCAGCTCTGTGCTACATTAAATGGTGTGCAGATCAGCTGAATATGGAACTAAGATTCCTCATCGTGACTCCCGGGACATGTGGGGCACGCACAGACAGTAAGTGCTTCTGCATGGTGGATTGCCTCACTCAGATGTTTACATCCTCTTCCTAACCGGCAAAATCAGAGGGGACTATGAAATTTAAGAGTCCTTTCTGTTACTGTACTCGAGTGGTTCTCAAACTTTCCTGGGAATAATGAGTTGGGGCCTTTCCATATGGGCGGATTCCTAGCCTCACCCTTAGGGAATCTGCTTGGGTAGGTGGTGGTGTGGCCCAGGACTCTGCATCTTTAGCTAGCATCCCATCTGATCCTGTTGTAGGTGAGAAACACTGAATGCTCTGTTACAAACAGTGGCGGGGGAACTGGTTCTCACAGCAGTGAGCACCCTGTGATATCCCAAGCTGGCATGGCTAATAGTTCACACCATTCACTGGAGCTCAAAAAATGGACCACAGAGTCCTGTAAGTAACATGCGAAGCAGGGATCTTAGGCCAAAAGGAGGATTCCTGGGGCATGGGGGAGTCAAGGAGAATGGGGTGAAATTAATAAGGAAGAGCTTTAGCATTGGTCCAAGAAACAGGGTAAGCTGTATCTCTAGACCTATTCTTCAAATCAGAATGGCCTGGGAACTACCCAGAAGTGAGATGGGCAGGTGAGCTTGGTGGGGAAAAAGGTAATCTCAACCACCAAGGTCTGAAACCATCAGGAGCTTGGACTATGGAAACTCGACACTTTTCTACCTCAAATACACATATATTTGTTCATTTTCTTTTTGACCTCCCTTAATATCTTGTATAATTCCTGTTGAAAATTTCAACTCAGTTTGTGGGAACAGTGCTGGGTGATGTCAGTTACTGGAGAGGTGGGAATTGAATCATGGCCACCATTCATTTTATTGAGTGCCTTTATGGACCAGGTACTTTATATATTATCTCCAATTTTCACAAGCACATGATATAGTAGATATTAATAGTCTTTGTTTTTTGGCTGAGGATTAGAAGTTTCAGAGAGGTTAAGTAACTTGCCTAGGACCACACAACAAAGGAGATGAAGGTACAGGGTGAACCCTTCTTACTGGAGGTTCCTCGGTGCTTCCTTACCCACGTGCCTGCATTGGAAGGCTTTATCCTTCAGGAAAAGACCTCCTAGGACTCGCCAATCCAGCTTTACTAGCTACCTGGCAGGGAAAGTGATTTCTGAAGCAGGAGAAAACCCAGGAAGATTGCTCAGTTCCTGTGTGTGCTGCTTCCCAGCTGGGGATGACAGCTAATCTTGAAAATCAATTCAGCGTGCTGGCTCTCACTGCAGACACTCCCCAGGGCAGGCCGCGGCTCCTCTCACTGCTGTTAAACAGCACAGAAAGTGGTTGCCAGCATGAGGAGGTTAGGGACAACTGCGTGCTGGGCCCAGGGTCATCCACAGGGCACTTGCTGTGCGGCTCATAGGTGGCACCTCCAGCCTCGGGGGCAGACAGGGGATGAATGGGTGGACTAGAAATGGTTCTGGCCACTGCTGCCTGAGAATGAGCAGAATCAGCTCACAAAGGCAACTTCGATCTCTCTCTAACAGCCTCAGCATGGGCACCCTTGGTTTTGTGGCAAAGCCGTTCTTCTCTGGATACTTTCTGGACTGTGACCCTAAGCCTTGTGTGACCTCCCCACACTGGACAAGGCTGAACTATGGGTGATGATCCAACAGAGACCCTGGGCCCTCTATGTGCCTCTGAGAAGCTCCTGATATCTCAGATTCATGTCTTCAAGGCCACAATTCTATCACACTGCTCCAAGACTGGTGGCCTATGGCAGATTATGCTGGAAACTTCTCCCAAATTCTGAAAGGTAGGCAGGAGGTATCGCTTTCCACAGGAATCAATCTACTTCCTGAGAAGATGAGATGGGAAGCCAGTGGCATCCCCTAATGGGACAAGTTGTAACATTATTACCTTGCAGCACCGTGGCTTTCACCTTACAGTGTTCCACCTATAGGATCGCGGCTCCAGGAGAAACTATTATCCCCATTTTATAGACGAGGGAACTGATGTCCAGAGGTTTTGACAGGTCTGTGCACTGAAATGGTAGAAGGCAAATTCAAATAGAGATCTTCTATTTACAAATATCAGCTTTTCACAATTACTCTGCTACTTGACTACGTATATCTGAGACTCTGTCTCTTCTCTTGGGAGGATATTGTCAGCATGAGGCAGAGGTAATTATGGTAATAGTAATGCATATATTGGAGGCCTGTGAGGAAACAATAGGCGTGAAAGCAGGTTGTAAAGCATCAGTGCTATGCAAGGGAATGCAATGCGAATATTGTTCCAGTTCCCGCTGCCTCATCTTCTCTTCCCCTTTAAATTTGCCCTCAGCAATGCCTTTCCTCCCTGTCTCTTCCCTACCTAGCTTTATCACCTGAATAAAATGAGGACTGACACCTGGCGGCTGTGCAGTGGGGATGACTGTCACTGTTTTACGGATGCGTAGACTGAGGCTCAGGGAAATGACTTTGCCAGTGTTCGGCAGAACGAGGATTGTCTCTGCCTCCTGCTGTGACCCAGGGCAGCAGCTGATGAAGCCTGGACTCTGGAGCACAGAGTTCACCTCCTGGGTGACCCCTTGCCCACTGTTCCACTTCACCTCTCTGTACTGGTGACGTCGGGCCTCTCACACCCTGGATGTTCTAGAGAGAGTCCTGTGCATGCCTCAAATATAGCCGCATTTCATTTATACACATCGACATCTCCCCAGTGGCTCTATGGGAGGGAAAGCAGAAATATTCTCACCATCTAAGGCCCAGAAATAGGGTTTGTGAGGGCTATTTCCCTGACTGGCACAGCGGGGACTACCGAAATCTCTTCACATGTGAGCTGGGCAGCAGGGAGTAGCTGATGGAGCCCTGGCACCAAGGCCTCCCCAAGTCCATGGTGAGAAGGCTGGTTTCTCAGAGCCCAGTTTATTGGGGGATTTCAGCTATCTTGAAGGGAAAACCACACATGCCTTCCTCCTAAGAATCACAGTGGTGGGGAGATTTAGACACTGAGCTCAGAGCTAGGAAACCTGGTTTTTAGGGTTGAGTGAAGTTTCTGGAGAGAGGGTAAATGTAGTTGAATTCCAGTTCTGCCATTTCATAAATGTGTGATCTTGGACAGCCCATTTGATTTCTATGAGCCTCAGTTTTCTCATCTCAGAAATGGGTGATGACTCATTAATTCAAAAAGTTTTAGTAACTGGTGAGCAAGTGCCATTCTAGGTAGGGGAAATATAGTGGTGAATGAGATAGATGAGGTCTTAGGGGTGATAACTACTTGGGGGGCCAATATGACAGTGAAGGAAGACCATGGAGAGTGGGGGTACCAGGACCCATCAACTGAAGGGAAGGAGGACTTTCAAATTATCTGGGGTAACCAAGGGTATCTTTACATTTTTGAAAAGGTCAGCTACCAATAGTAAATGCTTTGCAAGCATTTTGGGAGGATCTGATCTCTAGTTGCTTAATCCTTTGCTAAGATAGTTTATCAGTGGTTCTTAAAAACAAACAAACAACAACAAAAACTGCACCCTTGGTCTTTATCCTTTGCTTCTTTCTTAATTCATACCTGTGTGGCTCTTCATATTTAATAAAGAACGCCTCAGGAGATCAGGGTCTACTAGGGAATGTAAAAAAAAAAAATGGACAAATATCTACATTAGAAGGGTGACGTGGCTTTGAAGAGAAAGATGCTGTTATATAGGGGTTCTGAGTAGGTAGCATTTGCATCTCAAGGTGGGAATTGGGATTGTCCTGGAAGGATGGAAAAGAGCGCTTCAGGGCAGAGAGAGGGCATGCCAGCTCACCCAAACAGCATGGCCAATTGTGTGGAGGTAGAAATAGCAAAGAATCTGCATTGACTGGAGCAGCAGCTAAGGCCCAGGAAGAAAGCAGGGGCTTACAATATGGCCACTGGGTATAATTGTATACTTCTTCAACATCACTCTGCAGCCCTGGAGACGGGGGCGGGGCACACAGGAACAATATCGGGACTTGTTTAGGTAGAAAAGGCAAAATGGCAATGCATAAGGGTTGGCAGGAAGTGTCCCACTATTGGAGTAGCTGGCTCTGGAGCCCCAGTGGGCTATAAAGCCATGGAAATGGCAGGAGGAAATTGGGATGGACCATGAGAACATGAAGGATTGATGATTCAGACTAGGGCTCCCTAATGGGAGGTTTAGCAATTTGGATGCCTTCAGCTGAAAGGAACAGAAAACCCCAAATCCAAAACCAGTTTAAATAACAAGGAAATGTGTGAGTTTGCCCACGGAACAAAAAGCTCCGAGGTAGGAATCACCAAACGAGGGCCGGGAGGGCTCTGACCTTCCCTATATGTAGGCTTCAGCCTCTGGGCTGCAGCACAGTGGCTACGGGAATTACAGAGGTTGCCTTCAGAGAGCAGAGTATCCAGAGGAAAACGGGGTCTGTCTCTTTCTCTGATCTCTTGTTAAGAGAAAGGAAAGAGCCCCTCGACACACTACCTCTCATGTCTCCTCAGCCAGAATTAGGTCACATGCCCAATTCTCATGACTGACTCATCTGGGATGAAACAGAGGTTGGGGACTCAGCTAAGTGGCCACTGTGACAAGGGGAAAGGAAGGAGCCCACATGATCATTCTAAGACTGTGGGTGTTTCTCAGACATCCCTTCTTTTAATCCTCCCATCCACTCTCCAGGCATATGCCTTTACCCTCTTCAGGCCACTGCCCAGGGCCCCGCATCTCTACTGTAATCCAAAGCCCCTGATCTTTTTATCACTTCACTCTACAGACTCGCAGTAAAGTGGAAAGACAGAAGCTGTGCTCAGAGAGGGGATTTGCAGCATTAAATATCTTACATGTGGCAACATTTCTTTTGAAGTGTTACAAGCTTGGTTGGTTTCAATGAAGACCTCTAGGACTGAGAACTGTGAGAGTAACAGTTGAAAACATCATCAAAACAGAGACTCCAAAAACACGTAGGCTTCCCTGGGGAATAATCCTGGAAACAGCTAGTGAAATTGAGGAGGGAGCTTCAGGTACCAGACGCTGAGGGGTCCCATGACAAACTACACAAAGTGAACAGTGAGTGAGGGAAGTTGGGTGAGGAGCCAGGATGGCTCAGACATCATTATTTTTCTTTCACTCCTCCTCTTACATCATACCAAATACGGAAACAGACACCTGCCTACCATCTGTCCCTGAGGAGCTACAGCTCCGCAAGTCACCCTCTAGAAGGCGGCAGCCAGATGGGGTGATGTTTTCTTTTTCTTCCTGGGCATGCAGAAGATGAGAAATCTATGTGCTGGAAGCATCATATAGAATCTAGTCATTGTAAAGTGGAGAAAAATCCAGAGAAGCCAAGTTACTGGTCCTGGATGGTAGCAGAGCTAGAGTTGAAGTCAGTCTCTCATCTCTGAGACCGAATGCCCTTTCCACTGGACTGTGCTGCTTTCCAGCATCTGGTTGACAATCAAAACCGAAAGAAGACATCTCTTGCCTTCCTTAGAGTACCAACCCCACTGCATTTGAGGTCCTTGTATGGGTCAACATTCTCCCAGAGTCCCCACTGAATCGGCCGTTGATTGTTCTCAGGGTTGATGATGGCAGAACATTCTCCATCTCTGCCTCAGCCTTTACAGAGCAGGGTCTGCGTGGGCCATAGTTCACATTTCACTCTCTGGTTATTTCCTGTGTTGTGCCAACGGTGCCCCCTCACCCTCAGAACTTAATGTGGTTTTGCTCTTCGGTCATTTATTCCTTTCTATATATAAACAGCACAAAGGCCAAAGCATTAAGAATTACCAGAGTTGAAGATGTGAAGGTAGAAGCACCTGAAATGTCAGCTGCACTTTATTTAGGGCAAAGGTGATTGTAATTCCTAAAGAGCAATGAACTAGAGTTTGGATGCACAGAGTCGGAGTCAAAAGAATGGGAGGATCTGAAGGATCCCCAATCTTGGATTCAAAACTTAGAAAAATCTAGGAGCTGCTCTGCATCCTACTCCCATGCCAAGCAGCTGAGCTCTTATCTCGCTTGGCTTCAATTCCTAACAGATCTTGGAGACCAAAGATGGATCTCTATTGTAGGAATTTCCACAACCAGCCTCCAGGCCTAGTGTACCAGCGGCTGGTACCTAATCAACAGGAAAAGGCAAACGGATTTAGTGAAATCTCATCACTCACTTGAGAAGACCTGCAAAATGCTGTTAGGAACATCTGATGTTGAGTTCAATTGAGAATGCTGGTAGGACATGAACGTAGTTAGATTCTCACCGTCTCCTGTAGGAACACTGATAATGTCGAATGCTCCTAGATCCAACCCTTCATCCAGTGCCCTGCAGTAATGGTTAATTATAACTCTGTCTACTCTTCTCCTCTCCATAGTTCATCATGCTTTAAGGGTGGACATCCAAATTGTAGTCATCTTTCACTCCCTCACAGCACCCTGGACTAGGGTGAAGCAAGCCAGGCAGAGCACAACATTTGAAGATGCACATACTCAGAGAGTCCTTCAATTCTGGGCACCCAACTTGCCTCAGCCTATTCCCTACACTGTTACCCTCCTGAACAGCGGACATGCAGGAGATGGACAGGGAATGTATGTTTGCATAACGTTCACTCCACTACTCGAAATCCTCAAACGTCTCCCCATCGCCTGTGGGATAAAGTCCAAACTCCTGAATGTGGCCAATACAGCCCCTTGTGAGCTAGCTCCTGTCCCCGTCTGTAGCATCAGAGACCCCTATTCTTTGCCTTATTTACTCTCCAGCAACCCTACACTTCTTGAAGTCCCGTGGGGTCTAGAACAGATTTGCGACATAGTGAAAGGCTGCCGGATGAACAAGTGTGTGACCTAGACGACAGATGACCTATGGGAGAGGTGTGGTGGTAGCTAAGAGGACAGGCTCTGGGTGTGATCCTCTCTCCATCAGGAGAGGCGTCCACAGACAACTAATTGTTCCCGAGCCTCGGTAACCTCTTTTAAAAAGAAAAAGATAACAGAAAACCAGCACCTATTCCATTGGTTGCTGTGCAGTTTAAAAAAAAAATAGATCATGTAAATCCTCAGTGCAGTGGCTGACACATGTAAGTGCTCCATAAGTAGTCGTTAATGTTCTTACAAATTGGGAACTAAATCTAATCTCAGAGAGATATTTATAAATCTACTGACTGTAGCTGAATTTCAGGGGTGACAGCAAGATAGAGCCAGCACTTAGATGCAGCCGGTCTTCCAGAGAAGTCCAACTTCCCTCTTTAACAGGTGCCTGCCAAGACTAGGACAGACACCTTTCTAGAGTACAGGTGTGTGCTGGAAGATGCTACAGAAGAAGAGAGGTACAGAGTCTGGGTTTCCATGTGTGTGCACCAGAAGTTGTTACCCCATTACTTAGTGCCTGAGCCTTGAAGAAAACATGTAAATTATGCAGAAAGGCACCATATTGCTGGAGGCAAATGAGACCTTCATTATCCCTGTGTGAGTAGGGCTTAGCCAACTGAGCAGAGAGAAACAGTAAAGCCATCAAGGTCTGGTGGCGCAGATGGGTGCTCAAAAAGGTTCCAGGGACCCTCAAAGCAGGGCCAAACACTGTCATTATTCAGGCAGTTAACACATGGCTAGGCACGTGGTGCGTCCCTAATGATTCCGCTGCTCTGCAGCATTCTCTGGGGGAGACGGCTCATCGGCCCATAATCCTCACCACCACGCCCTTAAAACACACACCCCTCAACCAAGGGGTTGGCATTCTCTCAGCCCCCCACTTCCGTTTATCCAAATTCCCATTGTCATGTGATTCAAGGACCTTCTTGTCTCAATGAGTCACAATATCAGGCTATATACCATTGTCTCCCACCCTACTCCTCTTACACATGGACTGCATTCAGATTAGTTCCCTGTGTTTACCAGAGACCATGGCATCCAGTGCCTGGCATGAGGCAGACACTCAACATTTGCTGAACATTGGCATTGGTTCACAGCCTTGCTCTTCACCCCCACCCCCTGCTGCCACCTCATATGCCCTCAAGATCTGTTGAAGGATTATTCTGGGGTGGCAACTTCCAGAGTCTTGCTTAACCTATTTCCACAGCCTTCTTTTCCATTCCAGGAACCCAGTTATGCCCTCCAACATCTACCTCTAAAAGCTTGACCCTCCAAAATCAGCAATATGACCTCAATCTTTTATTCCTTTGCTTCTCCCACTCTCCATAAACTTGATCCAAACCATCAACCTTCTTTTTAAGTCCTGTCCTCCATCTGTTCCCTCACTACCCAGTCATCTCTTACTTCACATAGTAAAGGCCACTATGTATGAATTCCCTCCAGAACCCTCCCCATTCACCTCCAAAATTGAATATATGCTTCATCTATTATTACTTCCTCTCTGTGGTCCCTTAGGAAGGAAAGCTTCTTTTGGAGACAAGCGCTCTACTCTTGCATTCTATCATTTTCTTCTTGAAATAGTGAACCTTTCAACAACCTGCCTCTTCTATCACTCCACATCTAAAGTGACTTCCTATTTGTCGGACCCAGTGAACTTTTAATTGTTTACCTTGGTTGATTTATGCGAAGCATTTGACAAGGCTGAGCGCATCTTTCCTTTTGGAACATCGTCTTTTTCTTCTGAACTAGCACTTACCTTGGGTCTTTCTCTTCCCTCTACACTCACCTTTGCTGGTAGCTTTCCCTGGAGCCTTCACCTTCGCTCACTCTTTAAATTCTGATGTTCCCGGGGACTTGGTCCTGGATCTCCTCCTTTTCCCATTTTGTATCCTCTTCGTGGGGCATGTACCCACTCACATGGCTTCTACTGTATCTGTGCCCATATCATGCAAATCAGTTTCTCCAGCCAAGACTTCTCCCTTTAGCTTCAAATTCATATGTACAACTAACTATACATAGAGATCTCACCTAGATATCTATCAGGACGTCAAAACACTCAAGACTCTGTGCAGTCTCATCCTCAGCATATTCACTATGCTCCTGTATTCTCTATCTCATTTAGTCACCCTACCAGCCATCTAGCTGAGGCTCAGGCATGTGACTAACTAGGCAATGATCTGGTCTAGTGTTTCTTCTTCTCTTAGCAAGATAGGGTGCGAAAGGGCTGGGTCCCCCCACAGGATTGACTGCAACAGTTAGCTGTAAAGTAGCTGACCTTAGGTGTGAAAGAGCTTTAACTTGAACAAGGAGGTACTTTCAGCTAGGATAGAATGGGGTTGTTACTAAGAAATTGACTAGGAGGCAGGGACCTTGGGGGTCTTGAAAATAGAAAGAAGTAAAAATTGAGAAGTGATCCCTGGCATTTGGCCAGCAGGAGGCCCAGGTAATTGACTAACACCATGGAAGGCCATTCTTTGAAGAGTTCTGTCCAGTTTGGAAAAATACTTTCAGTGCCTGTGTATCGAGCTCTGGGATGGGGTTAGGAAAGAGCAAATCCTGGTCCACTTCTCCACACCCTTCCGCCAGACCTTCCCACTTACCAGATATGAGTTGTGAAAAGCAGAGAACTTCCTGTTTGTAAATGAGATCAAAAGTAACTAGAGCCTAGAAGATCTACAGAAAATTCACATCCGAGTAAGATCACCCTATCGTCTTCACTTCTGGCTCCTTGAAGAGCTGATTGAACTGTTGTGCCTTTGTTCTACTGCAGACATTTGATAAGAATGGAGTGTTATTGACATAGCATCATCATTTTAGTATTCCCTACTTGTTGCAGGTAATTCACTTCTTCAAGTGGCCAATGTTGCGTATAAAGAGCCCCATCAGCTCCCAAGGCCGGCGGGCGGAGAACTCTGAGAGCGGCCTCCGTGCGGCACTTGAACTCTGTGAGTTCTGACTGATTGAAATCTCCTCACGGTCTGAGTGACCCAAACGTCAGACAGTGACGCGCACTGACCAGAGCACAGGCCGCGGTGACAGCTCCTGCTGTGATGGCAGGTAGGACAGGTATGTACGCCACAGAGCCCATACTTTTTACTTTGCTTTAAACAAATAGCCAGCTGAATAGATTATGTAAATCAAATATCCCCAAACACATCTTTGAATAAAATGTGTGGATCTGTATACATTATAGCTGAGGAGGTACAACTCTCATTTCACACACGCAGATGTATAAGCAATGCCATGTTTTAAAATTTTATTTTAATCAACAGTCTTAAAACCAAGTCCCAACTCTTCAGCTGCGAAGAAGTCTTCCTGGGGCTTTCTCTTAGAGGGCAAAGTACTGGTATTTTATGTAGTGTCACTCAATTTGGGAGCCTCCCTTGCCTGAAATCATTCGTGATCAGTTTATACTGTTAGCCTGAAACATCCAGTGTCCGAACACACCTGGTCCCTTCGGGCCCATTGCTGCTGCTACCCTGGGGCAACGTAATCCTTTTCAAGCCTGGAAACCATGCAGCATCTGCCTGAAGCCTGCCAGGGTCCAGGTGCTGCTGCCCATGCTCCTGGAGGCCACTGCCCTCTCTCTTTCCCCCTGATTTCCATAGATTGACTTTTGATCTCTCTTCCAGGCTGCCCCTTGATAATAGGATCTCTCTGCCCCCTCCCTCAAGCACACCAAGCAAAATCTCCTCAGTGGGTTCAGGCTTTTGAAAGCAAAAGCCAGAAAGGGAATTCTCTTGGAGGCCACTCCTGCTTTCTATGCTATCTTTTGAGGCAAGAAAACATGCTCCCTCCTGACCTACGTGAAGGGAAAGAAGAGAACACAGAGGAGAAAAATATCAGTTTGCATCTCCAAAGCTGACTTTATCATTTTGAGTTTTCAGTTATCCACAGGAAAAGTAAGATGAGATCTTTGGGGCCCAGCTCTTGGACAGTATCACAATGGGCTGTTACCACTCGTCCTGTGAAACTATAGGTTGGCAATAAAAGTGATATCCCGGCTTCCATTCCAATGCAAGAGCTGTCTTATAGGAGGATTTTTTCATGTATATTATTTCACCCGAGCTCCCATAGCTCACCCGTGAGAAAGGCTGGATTATCCCCATATTACTGATGGAAAGGCTGAGACACCAAGAAGTAAAGTCATCCAGCTAATGTAAGGTGGAACTGGGGTGTGAACCTCTGCCTAATGATTCCCGCATTCTCTGTTCCTTGCATTCTCTGCCCCTTTACTCCCTTCTGCTCTGTCTCAACAGGGCTGCCCACAGCAAGGTCAGCAAGGCTCAGAGCTCAGGCAGACTGGTGGTCTTCCTTCTACCATGTGAGGCCAAGTAGCACATCTCCTCTGGGCTCTGTGAATCTTTTAGGTGTGCTGGTACCTCCTGTGGAGCAGCCTTTCACCACCCACACCCACCTCAATGTCCCTCCCTCATGATTCCCCTTCTAGATGGCCGTGAGCCCTATCTCTCTGTGTTTCTTCAATGTAGCCATCCTTCCATAGTGACCCTTGTATTTTGCAATTATACACGTGTTATCTTCTTCAGTACACTAAACTCTGGAGTGGCATGACCACATCTGATTCATGGCTACACTCCCCATAAACAAGGCCTGCCACCAAGGAAATACACAAGAAATGTTTGCAGGACAGAAGGATAAACAGATAAAGGGGTAAATGCATAAATGTATGAGGAAGGGAAGGAATAAGTCCACAAACTAATGGATTGAGTTGAAAATGAAAACCCACAGATTATGGCAAGAATCCCACGTGGCCAGTAAAGAGAGCGTGACACAGAGACGGGAGCGACTGAAAAGCATGACGGAGAGAAGAAACGCTCTGGGTCCCAGTAACCCCACGTTTCACCCCTGATTCACTTTATGGGGATGCGCGTACTGGTTTTCTTGGAACTGGCCACTTTTACGAGGCCGTAACCTTTTTTTCCTGCTCGTTAATAAACAGCCGCGGTACGACAACATGATAACAGAGACTAATTCTGGTGCACTCGCAATGTGCCAGGCGTTCTTCAAGTATCACATTTAATTCTCACAAAAGGGGACGTGTACCGTTATGTATTCCATTTTGTAGATGAAGAAACAGAGGCTTAGAAAAGGTAAATAATTTTCTTAAGATCACTCATCTAATACATGGCCAAGCCAGAATTTAAACCCACGTCATCCGACTTCAGAGCCATCTCCCCAATCGCTCTCCTCTCAGACTCTGGCAACACAGCCCTATGGCTACGTTTCCGTTCAATGAGCACTTGCTTTGCGATGCACCAAGTACTGTGTGGGCACTGAGTGCACAGTAATCTCACAGCCGAGGCACCACTTTGATTCGCAGTTTATAAACAGGCAGGCCAAGGCTCCTGCAACAGCACTAGAACAATGACAAAACTGGAATCTGAACCTACGGTGATTATTCCAAAATCCGTGCACTCACCACAACACGCTAGATCCCAGAAGAGGCACTCACCGTTTTCTTTCTCGTTTATTAGATGGTTACGGGGTCGTGGAGAGGGCCCTATGTGTGAAACTGAATTGTGTGCTAGTCTTGGTTCTTCCACTTACCCCTGTCCCTTGGGCAAGTCATTTAACACTTCTGGGTCTCGGTTCCTCCATCCATAAAATGGAGCCCAGCATGCCCCTTGCGGAGTTATTGCAAGGGTTAAACGAGAAGTCCATATTGATGAGAGCACTGAGCAAGCCTTTTTTTCCGGGAAGTAGACAGGGGTTGGTAGATATGATTGTACTCGTCCTGGGAGTGGATAAAATGAGTCTCACGGAGATGAAGCGTCTGATCTAACCATCTCACAGAGAGTCCGTTCATTAGACCAGGAGCAAAGCCCAGATGTCCCCAGGCAGAAGTCCATGTGCCTTTTGCTTGGTGGCCAAGGATCATTCCTTGCAAGGCTGAGATTCCGCCAGCTGCAGAGTGTGTCTTCTGTTTCAGCAGTCACCATAGTTTGCCCCTCCCACACCTCCCAGCTCTTTGGGGCCCCTTGACATTCGGGGGGGGAAGTCTTTTTCCACTTTTCCTTGGTTCGGCTGTTAAATTAAGTGGTCTTGTTCTGTTAAAGAGATTCACCTGGAATGAGCAGTTTTGCAAGAAGGCAGCATGAGTCTGGTCAGGCAAGTTTGTCAAGGCTTGAGATCCTCTGCTAATGAACATCATTTGGAGCTGCTTGGGATTAAGCCATTATCTGTGCAATCTTCACCTGGCCCTTTGCAGACCAAATTCATTCATTCCAATTCTGTGCTTAACTAGGAAGGCTTTACAACTCCTTTCTTCCCTAGTGTCATTTCTCTTCAATCTCCGGGACCCAGTATGCAGCAATTTTGCTTTCTCCAATTTCATTTTCACTTTCAAAGTGAATGTCATTTGTCAGGCAAACCACATATTCTTTGGATCCCTATCTGTTAAATTATTTCTGAACTTGACTTTTTTGGGGGCTGCATTCCGGCTGACCTAAATTCTTCTCTGTCTTCTACAATTTCCCCCCTTCTCTTTGAAGGCAGCCCTTTGTGGCTTCATTGCCCAGAGAAGCTGTTTCTGGAACCACTTAGCTGTTACCCCGTTGGAAAGTTATCATTCCTATCTAAATTAGCTGGTGTGATCTTTTGTCTGAATTCCAGACAGAGCCGATCATTTGTATGAGAATTCCCCACTGGGTTTCAGGACCCTTCTCAGATGATTCTCTTTAGAGCTAAGATTGAAGTCCTCGATGTTCTGAATGCAAAGATTGTCTCTGTAGCCACTTTTCAAAGGAACATGCCAATCCTGCAGAGATGCTTTCTGGAATCCCAGTTAGGCCATCTCCTGTCTCAAGACCATCTCTGAGGAGATGTCCTATGAGGACTCTTGGTCTTTTCTGCTCTGGTGTTACCAGTAGTTGAGAGAATGTGTGAAGAGGGTGAAGGAGAATAGCTCTAGAGTAGCAAAAAAAAAAAAAAAAAAAATGACTTCACACAACTCACCTTCAGGGGTAGCAGCAAGGAGATTCTTCGGTGAAACCGTGACTGCTACCACATGTCAGAAACTATCTCACCAGAGGACTGGCAGCCCCATTCCACCCCAGGTTGGACAGACCATGGCTAGAGTGTGTCTGAAAAGTACCCCAATTCCAGAGGACCTGACCACATGTAAATTTTACAGGGAATAACCGAGCTTGTGACCAGACCAAACTGTGTGAAGGACGGTAAAAGACCTGGAATGTTTAGCCTGGAAAGGAGAGCCATTTGAGGGGATAAGCAGGGTGGAAAATTCTATCTCAGATTCCTGTTTTACAAATTAGAAACCCGAGACAGGGAACACAGACTCGCAGAATAACCAGAAGGAACTTTTTAAAGACTAAATGAGATCATTTTGCTTTGCTGCTTAAAATCTGCTAATGATTCTCCCACTGCTGTTAGAATATTGGGCCAACCCCGAACCGTGGCCTCTGAGACCCCACATGATGATGCTGGTCCCTAGTACTAGGTGAGGACCAGTTTTGCTGGTACAATCAAGAGAACCCTCCCCCTGCCACCACCACGAACCCCTGCCGGCCGCAATGCCATGGTTTAGGCGAAATAGCAGTTTATTTCTTTGCCTTTTTATAAATGATACTACAAGCTGCAGACCAGACCAGGCTTCAACAGGGGCCAGTTAGTAGACACTGTCAGCTGATACTTCAAGAACGTACCCATGAATGACAAAGAGACACTTGCCTTCATCCACATGGTAAAGAGTTAACAGGAGCAGACTGGACCACAAATTTTGCACATCCTTCTGGAGAGTGTCCATGCAGGGGTGATGAAGCCCAGGCATAAAAGGCCAGGGTGAGAGGGGTCATACAAACTCCCCAGGAAAATCAAAGCCTGGGAGTGAGGGCAGGAGGGCAAGAGGTTTAGTAGTTTATTTGTATGGAATGCAAGGATCGGGTTTCCTTTTTCTTCCTTTCCTTTTCCTTTTCTGCAGGGGCTGCGTGTGTGTGTGTGTGTGTGTGTGTGTGTGTGTGTGTGTGCCTGTGTGTGTGTGTAAGTTAGCTGCTTCTGGTATCCAACTGGGAATTCGATTCACTTAACTTGTTCAGAGTCAGTTGCAATAAACCAGGTGGTTTTGCATTGCTCATGCAAATTACTTTCTCCTCACACATGGCTACAGTCCCAGCTGCCAAAATGTTGTCATGTTCTTGTCTCCAGAGCCTTAATAAGAAGCAAAAATACAGTCTGCAGCGTATATGTACTCAACACTCTCCCTGGTTACCACTGAGCCTGTGTGGTCACCACTAACCCTGTCAAAGTGCCAGCGCAAGCCAAGGAAAGTGGTGTATTGCTGCTGATGGGACTGAAGGCCCTGGGATCTGGCTCCTCGGGTCACAGATTCTGTTGACCTACTCCGTGTCCCTTATTAGAGCCAACACAACCTTCAGTATGAAGACTAAAATCCCAAATTCCAGTCCTGCCATTGTATTACTGACTGGGCTTGAATTAATAGTGCTCTAATTCTTATGAGAATTGAGATAATCAAAGTTAAGATTCCCAACTGTTTTCACTTCATGGTACAAAAGAAGATAACATTTGTGCAGTACACTGGGGTACATATGAAAGGTTACTTGTGCCAAAGATGACCTCTAGAGGGTTTTGACCTCCTAGCCTCCGCCCATCCATCCTGTGGCTAAGGGACCAATGTCTCATGGTAAACTGATGACTGCCCACCTAAATTTGTGGCCCTCCCAGCGAGAAGATTATACTTCCTCACACTGTGGACTCATACATGGTCATGTGTCTCGTTTCGGCTAATGAGATGCAAGCAGAAGTAATATCCCACTTTCAGGCAGAAGCTTTAAGAGACAGTATGTACTCTGCCTTGCTCTTTCCCTCCAGTACAGAGACCAGAAGTGTTCCAGATCATCCTGGACACTGACGTGAAGACTGTGTGAATGGCCATCTAGCACAAGCAAGGACTAAACTTCTTTTATTTTAGGAGATTGGCAGGTCATTTGTTACTGCGGTAAAACCGCTCTCACCCTGACCGCGCCATGGCAAACACAGTGGGACCCTCTGATTGCAGGCGGGGGAAAGAGTACAGAAGAGTGCCAGACAAATGTTAGCCACTCACATACACAAGCATCAATGGGGTATAAGTCATCCTTTTGAGTTTCTATCAGCTCTGTCCTCTGAGGGATTCTGCTTTATCCCCAGGCTCATAAAGAGACAGCTGAAAATTCCAGTTTTCATAGCCATATGAAAAGCAGTCATTTCTTTGTGTCACTTTCATAGAGAATTAAAATCTCCCAGAAACACTGTTGAAGCTTCTGTAGCATATAATTATAATAATAATAATAAACGTGTGGGCTATGGAGTCACACAGTCTGAGTCCAAATCTCAACTGGGTGATTTTATTTTGCTCTCCAGCATGGGCAAGGAGCTTAATCTCGGTTTTTACATCTGTATGTTAACAGTAGGACCTAATTCAGGGGATCATTGTCAGAATCGGTAAGTTAGTACACATAAGGGTTCTGGACCAGTGCCTGGCACGCGGAACACACTTCGTACATGTTAGCAGCAAACATCTACTTAGTCTCCTATCTTACAGTTTTTACCAGAAATCTTCTAATATTATGAGTCCCACCTTAATCTTCCTTGTAGTAAATCTATCTGTGGCCAGTGCAGAATTAAACAACCCAGATCCTGGGATGTATAGTTCCAGTTTAGTGAGATTAAAACAAAGCACAGAGATCACTGGCTAGAAAGGCAGGTCTCCACAGACTGTGCTTGCAGGCTGAGGATTTTATTTTATTTTATATTTTGGTGGGGGAGAGGGTGGGTCAGAGTGAAGTCTTAGAAAATATTTGTTTTCTTTTTAAGTAGAGGAGGCTTAATCAGCTATGCATGTAAAAAGCTCCGTTAGGTGCCAGGGTGGAGAACGATTGGTGGTGGGAGACAGGGCAGGAAGAACTGACTGCGGCAGTGTTCCGTAATTTCTAAGGCGTTGCTTCCTGTCCTTCCAGGTAAGATAAGAATGCAGAAACCAACGACCGCTAAACTAATTTTAGTTCTAATTATCTGTGATACAATAAAAAATAAAGTCTATGCACAAACCAGATGAAGATACATTTCCCCCCCAAGAGACATCGGCTCCTCTTAATTAGTCTCCCAAAATATGGTGGTGTTATTGATTTAATTCCAAGTATTTCTCCCATGACACTGTGTGTCAAATGATGAGAATAATTCACTTATATTTTTCTCCTCATGTACAATGTAGGAAAA
Organism: Micronycteris hirsuta; assembly: GCA_004026765.1. NCBI lineage: Eukaryota > Metazoa > Chordata > Mammalia > Chiroptera > Phyllostomidae > Micronycteris > Micronycteris hirsuta. The sequence continues at coordinate 24,689 of PVJI01019058.1, forward strand.
AAGATATAAAAGGTGCTGAATCTATTTACCTAAAGCCAGAGCTTTCTGACTAGTAGTCAAGACTTGTGTGTGAATTTCAGTTCTGAAACACTTTTGGACGTAGGAGAGAAGGGAATGCTCACCTCCCAGAGCAATGCTCTGCACTGAATATCTCCACGTGCACCCCTCTCTCCCAGCCCTCCTTGTGATGGCTGGGGCTTGTGGGTCTAGTTCTGCCCAATGGACTGCAAACAGAAGCGACATATCCCACCTGTGAGCCAAGACAACTTGGTGCTGGGCTACAACTTAGAATGACAGATGACAGAGCTACACAATGAAGAGGGCTGCCTGACCAGGATGGGACTTTGGGTGAATGAGAAATGGGTTTTAATGAGGAAAACTAATTAGGAAGTTGCTAGCTCAGACAGTCTAACACAGCCTGACTGATGTATCTGCCAAAGCCTGCGTCAGCCACCGCCATACCTATTTTCCTCCTTGATCCATCCCACTGAGCCCAAGATAAATACAGGACTTGGAAAAGTTATGTAGCATACTAAAGTTCACATAGTGTGTAGGTGGACTGATAGAATTTGAGCCAATCGGTATGGATCCCAAACCTGTGATTTTTCTATCCTGCCATATACCTTCCCACTAAGGAATCTAAAGGATCTGGCCATGGGTAGACCAGAAGCACAGACAAAAGCATTGGGAGGGACACAGAGTTCCAACTCGTCCAAGGTTCTTCAAGTTTGCTCTTTGGCTTCTCCTTCAACTTCTTTTTCCTTTTAATTCTGGAGGCAAAGTAGCAGTGTATTAAGAGCATAGAGTTTTGGTAATCTGCCACTCACAAGCTGTGTGACCTTTACCAAGACACTTCACCTCTGCAAGCTTCAATTTCTTTGTTAGTAAAAATGAGGATAAAGTAGCTACCTCCTCCAGTGGTAGTTATGAGTGTGAAATGAGATGGTGTCAGCAAAGTACTCAGTGTGGGGTTTGGCCCATTGGAAATAGTTGGTGAATAGTAGCTGAAAATGTAATAGCTCACAGCAGCCATTCATTTTAAGGTGAAATAGATTATTCTTCCAATAAACTTTCTCCAGGAGCTAACTACAGAAATTGCCTCAGACCACAACGGGACCATAGACCCAACCTCTGAGGCAAAGGGACATTTTGTCAGCTTGCTCCCCTCTCCCATGCCTAAATTTATGCTTTATTCCCAATACTAGTTGCTAATCTCCTAAAGAGCTCTGGACTTGACATGGAGCAGGCTGTTCTTCTGAAAGAGCAGAACCTGCTTTCGAATAGAAGTTCCACCGTGCACCTCAGGACCCGCAACATCATTTCCTTTCCTGCAAATGGGAAAGATAACTCCTGCTTTCCAGAGTGTACAAGAGGATTAAAGAAAATCCCACGAGGGAAACCTATCGCATGGTTCCTAGCGTGTGATAAGCATTTCGTAAGCGAGCAGTGCGAGTTTCATCGCCTCAGAAGGGAAGCAGAGGCCAAGGGCGCTGTAGCTAATGAGGCAGGCTCCTCCATGGGAAATCGCCCTGTGGGACACACATGGCCTTTATATCATATTATTGTTTTTAAATGGTGGTAAGAATGCCTAACATGAGATCTACCCTCTTAACAAATTTTAGGTGTATAATACAGAAATGTGAACTCCAAGCAAAACGTTGCTCAGCAGAGTTCTAGAACTTGATCTTCTTGCATAGCCAAAACTTTGTGCTCATTGAATAGCAACTTGCCAGTTCCCCCCCACCGCTGGGCCCCTGACAACCACCACTTGCCTTTTGCTTCTACACGTCTGACTCTTCCATATACTTCATGTAAGTGGTATCATGCAGGACTTGGTTTTCTGTGACTGGCTCATGTCCCTTAGCATACGGTCTTCAAGCTTCATCTATGTTTCGAATATGGGAGGATTTCTTTCTTTGTTGATGCTGAACAACATACAGCCTTTTGATAGAGATGAGAGAGAAATTAGCATTTTCTTCTCTCTGATATATTTAATAATTTTTAACTTAAAATTGTACATAACATTTACATTAACCAGAAAGCTTAGAAAATTCAAATAAATCCAAAAAGAGGGAAAATGAAAAGCACCCATAATTCTGACAGCAGAGGTACTTAGATACTTTTCCAGAAATTTTTGTAGGTGTGCATTTTGTAAGTAGTACAATGTCTATTGCTTTATAACTTGCTTAACTATGTTTTCAATCTATCTCTTGACATCAGTAAGTCTTTATAACCAGTTATGACAAAGGCTGTGGTACTGCATCATATGAATGTAACCTGGACTACAGGTAGTTTCCAATTTTTGGCTATTGTGAGTGACACTGTGATCCTTGATGTTGAAATAAACACAAGGCAAAGCTTTATTAGCTCTGCTGTCTGATTCCTGTTCCCACTCCTGAATCCCTTCCTTGTCCCCATTATAAATAATTAAAATGTTTTCCAGTTAAACCTACCTAATTACATATTAATAGTTCTTAAGTCAAAAGATCACTGCTGAGGATAATTACAAAAGAGTCACTTGTTCATTAAAAATCTAATTCTTATTTCATATCAGAAACAACACAATCTACAGACTGAACTTCACAGACCAGAACAATCTTTTACAAAAACAGATGTCAAGCAGGGTCTTCTTTGGTAAGGCAGAAATTACATCATTACTTAATAATTCAGACAGGGGGAATTAGTTCCAAAATAAGGGAATTTGGTTGTGAAAGCAGTTTCTCAATGGTAGCAAACAATGTTGCAAAGTGGACGAGGCATGAGACGGAGTCGGCCAAACTGAGGTTAGCATTGCCACTGACCCTCATCTGCTGTGTGCTCTTGAGCAACTCACCTCTCTTCTCTGAGCCCCAGCTTCTTTACTGTAAAACACGTAACACTTATTGCACAGCTGTTATAAAGATTAAAATGATCGTCGATCACACCAACTTTTTGCCACAAATTAATACAGAGTAAATTTCCCTCTTCCCATGCAGAAAGCAACAGAAGGGCACCGGAAGTGAAATTTCTCCTTCTTACTGTTAAGACATGGAGAAGCTAAAGTCAAGGCCCTCTCCAGCTTCAAAGAAACTGTCTTAGTCCATCTGCGACATACCAGGCCAACAGAGTGCTCCTTCAGCAGGGTGGCCAACAATTACTTCCACATTGGGACATTTTTGAGACTTACTTGGGTTACTATAAATCGTTAGCAGGGATGCCCGGTATAAACCAGAGCTCTCCCGGGCATCCTGGCCATCCGAGTCCTAACTAGGTAATGACCACGCCACAGGCAGGAAAATCAGGTCATTTCATTTCAAAGCACTCATCTAAATTATCCCGGTTTTCCCCGTGTGATTGAGAAAAGAGATTCGGTCACAGACAGAAGTCTGCACAAGGTGAGTCTGGCCTGGCCAGCATGCCCCTGTGGCAGCATCTCTGACTTGTCAGCTCTGCTATCAGTCCTCTCGAAGCCGAGCAAACGTGACTCTCTCCCCCCACAAATCTGGGCGTGCAATTCAGTGAGTCGTGGCATAGCTTTCCATTTATTTGACAGTTTTTATACCTCCCTTACACGGCAAGTCTCAGCCTAAAATTACAGGTACTACAGTACAAAGATGGCTGAGCCATAGTCTGCTTTCAGGAAGATCACAGTTAAGCCAAGGATTTGAACGTGGGAGCTATTCACAAAAATGGGCGATGTGAGAAACCCCCACGTGGAGGCAGAGGAAAGCACTGTGAGGCGCAGAGAAGAGGGTGATCAACTCTCCTTAAAGGCTTCGCAGAAGCAGTCGCGTTTAAAGCACCTCAAACGATTTTTTCGAAGCGCCGAGGTGTGGGAAGTGCCTTCTGGGCGAGAGGTTAAGGGAGTCTGGGAGAGTGCATTGTGCGGCTCAAGGATCAGAGTGGCGGGAGCCCTCCGTGAAAGAGGGAGAGTTGGTCTCCCCAGCCTCCCGGTTCTCTACAACCCTCTTCTGCAGTGGCAATCTAAACCAAGCAGTCTTTTCGCTCCTTCCACCCCTCTGACGAAACCCCCAACAGTTCCACGACTTCTCAGAAAGCTCCAACACATCTTCTTTGGACTTCTCTGATAGGGACGCTACCGTCTTTCTCAATTTCTTAAAGTGTATATGTGTGTAAATGCGACACGACGCACCCACTAAGCTCTACCAGATCTTTGTCATGTTTTTGTACCGATGAAAACATCGTGAATAGATGCCAAACTCTGACTTTTAAAACACCTATAAGTAGTTGATGTTTAGAAGAATGTTTCCTTATAGAATTCAAAACTGGTCTATTCGTGTAGGGAACCAAGGAGACTGAGACTTACCCTGTACTGAGTTTATATATATTTTTTAAGTGTTTTTCTGCTAAAATTTCTGTGGGCTATAAAAAATATCAATGTGATTCTAAATAATTCTGACCTCTTTAGAAGGCAACAAATGTTGCAATTGATTCAAAACAATTTCCATGTTTAAAAAAAAAGCAAGCGAGAAAATGAGCCGTCCAGCCATATGGCGATGGGATGACTCAAAGGCAACCCCACCTCCGAGGGCCACTCACCAACAGAGGGAATGCTTTCATGGAGAGCAGAGCTGGGGCACTCGTGCCATTGGATTTGAGGATGGAGGGAAGGGGTGAGAGGGTGTCCCAGAGTTTTGTAAGTGAGCTGGTATTAGTCCTCTAGCGTGTAAGTGACAGAAACTCAATTCAAACTAGGTTCAAGCATACCATGTGAGAGTATAGAATATAGACACTTGAAGGATATCATTGAAAGGGACCTTTCTATCTCTCAGCTCTGCTTTATTTGTTGACTTCATTCTCCAGCAGACTCTCCCATCATGCTGACAGAATGGCTGCTCACGGCAAAATGCAGGTTGCCTTGGGTCACATCTCTACAGCTCAGTAACCCTAGTGGAGAGAGAGGTTCTCTTTGTCCGAAGTTGCAACAAAATCCTAGGACTGAGTCTCATTACATCAACGTGGGTTAGTTATGTGTCAATATCCAAACGAATCCTCATGGGCAGGAAGGGAAATAAGCTGATTTCACTTATTATTATTGTCCAGGCTGAATCATCCTGCACCTTAGATGAGGGGGTGAAGGGTAGGAAGCTGAAATCTCCATTTGGGCCTGATGAGCAGAGAGGCAGGGAGCAGCGGTTCACCCATTATCAGCCCTGCTAAGGCAAGGTCCGTGTCGCTGTTTCCCACAGCAGTTTTCTCTCCTTCCTGGATTCTAATGACTGTGTTCAGCCCCCTTAACAGTGGGGTGTGTCCATGTGACTGAGTCCTCGCTAATGGAAGGTGGAGAGAAGTAGTAGGTACTGCTTCTAGGCCCATCCAAACCTCCCAGCCCACTCTGAAGCCGTGAGTAGAAGATGGTGGGTGCACAAACTGAAAAGAGCCTGGACCCCGAATCTTCACCCATCGGAAGGAAGCTTCACGCCAGATGGGAATGTCCATTGTGAATATTCTACCAGGTTTGAAACATTGTGCTTTGGGGATTTGATTGTTACAGCAGCTCACATTATCTTAACTAATAGAGATGCAAATATGAAGGGGTGCGATTTGTAAAACGAGCAGGCAAAAACCAGCTGGTGTCTACTACAAAGCTTCTTTGTGTTTGGTGCTAGAAATTTCAGACGTTAATGGACTTGGTCAGTCAGTAACCATGGCCTGATGGAAGTGTCAGCCAAGGAGTCAGAAGACATGGGTTCAAGGCTTGCCTCTGCCACTGAGAGCTGTCTGTTCTGTCTCCAGATAGGCTGCTTCTCTGTGACCCTCAGTTTCTTCATCTGTAAAACAGCTACTTGGCTGCCTCACAGTGAGAACCAAACACAGTTATGTGGGCTTCCCTCCTTTCTCTCTTACTTCCTTTCCACTCTCACTCAATTCTATCCACCACTCAGAAGATCATTTATGTTTTCCCAAGTGGGCCACTCCTCAAGTCTCTTCTACATCCTCTGTTCTCTCAGACTAGTAAAATCCAGTCTAGACCACCTTCCACAAGGCTGCTTAATGATCCTTCCGAAACACCATTATGTCATTTCTCTGCGCCCAGCAACCTGTGTTTTAGTCCCGAATCCAAGATGCACGAAGCCCTTTTAGCCTGACCCCTCACAATCTGGTCTCAACCCACCCTTTCTCATCTTACTATCTCCAGTTCAGGTCAAACAGACCTTCTCTCCATCCCCTGGGTGTTCCAGCTGCTTTTGAGACCATTATCTCTGCTGGGGATCCACGTGGTAAATGCAGGTGAGGCATTCAGGAGACCGAGCTGGAGATGCAAGCTGGGAAGATCTCTGTGGGAGTTAGAACCGAAAACCTGGAGCTGGGGGATGAGTAGGTAGGGTAGGTGGAGAAGAGAAGGTGAGTGGAGGGGGGAAAAAGAGAGGGAGGGGAATTTCAGGAAGACCAACGTTCCGGAGGGACAGTGAGAGAAAGGAGGAGCTCCAAGGGGAAGACAAATAAAAAGGTGCTGGTGTGGGGGAAGACGCAGAAGAGAGAAACAACACCGGGCAGAAGGAAAAAGAAAGTGACAAGAAGGAAGGAAAGGTCGCCAGCAACAAAAGCTGCAGGGAGGTCAGACTGGCAAGGAGAGAGAACAAAGAGATCACTGGGTTTGTCCAGGAGAGTCAGAGAGTGTATTTTCAGTGGAACAGCAGGGGTGGAAACCAGTTTGCAGTGAGTTCGGGGATGAGGAGGAGGTAAGGAGCTGACTGTTTTGAGAAGAATGGTTCGACGTAACCTGAGCCAGTTCCCTCAACAGTAACCCATTGTGCCTGACACCTGGTGGTGGGGAGTGGCTGTCCGCCTCCCCCTATGGGGAGTTCAGCAGCCACCGCCTGTTTCAGACAGCCCCGCCGGGCTGCGGTGGCACGGGCCTTCTCCCACCGCCGTTAGAAGGAAACCGAACAATAGCTGCTGAAATCCCATCTACTTCAAAGCTTCCTCCTTCACTCACCTGGTTCCCAAATACCTTCCATCCTGAGCTCCTGGAGACCACGCCCCACATCTGGCTAACAAAGCCACACCCAGCGATGTCCACCAACGGGATGCACACTGGACAGAGGTGTTCCAAGTCATGAAAGGCAAGGACCTACATCCAAGAATACTCTATCCAGCAAAGATTTCATTTAGAATGGAAGGGCAGAGAAAGTGCTTTGCAGATAAGGTCAAGTTCAAGAAGTTCATCACCACCCAGCCTTTATTGTATGAAATGTTGAAGGGAGTTATATGAGGTATGGAGGAATATCAACA
>PVJI01019059.1:0-31955 GCA_004026765.1 Micronycteris hirsuta
ATTGGTATGGTGCTTAATAGTAATTGATTTTCTGATGTTAAATCAATCTTGCATTCCTGGGATAAGTAACTGACCATATTGTATAATCTTTTTTTTTCTTTTTAAAGATAAGGAAAGAAACACTGATGTGTAAGAGATATATCAACATGTTGTCTCTTGCATGTCCCTAACCAGGGGTCTGATCTGCAACACAGGCCTGTGTTGTGACTGGGAATCGAATCAGCAACACCCTGGTTCACAGGCCTGAACTCAATCCACTGAGCCACACCAGCCAGGGCATATTGCATAATCTTTTGGTATGTTGATATACTTGATTTGTTAATATTTTTAGACTGTTTGTATTTATACTTATAAACGATATTGTGTGTAGATTTCTTCTGAAAATTGTCTGGTTGTAGTACTAAGATTGTATAGTTTTTATAGAATGAGTTGGGGAATGTTCAGTGATCCATTTTTTAGAAAATTTTATGAAGAATTGATATCAATTCTACTTTAAATGTTGGTAGAATTTACTGGCTGGGCTTAGACTTTTCTCTGTAGGAATATTATAATTACTAGTTGTATATATTAATGTTATAGACATGTACAGGCAGATTTTCTATTTCTTGATGAATCCATTTGGTAGTTTGTGACTTTGTAAGAATTTGTTTATGCATTTAAATTATGTAATTTTCTGGCACATATTCTCTTACAATGATTTTTAAAAAATTTAGTAGTTCAGTTACAACTGTCTGTTTTTTTTTCACCATTGGTCACCGCTAGCCTGTCCCCAACCACTTCCACAGTCAATCCCCACCCATTGTCTGTGCCCATGGGTCTTCTATTCATGTTCTTTGTTTGCCCCTTCCCCTTCTTTCCTCTGATATCTCACCCCCCCCCTTTCTGGTCACTGTCATTTTGTTCTTTATTTCCATGCCTCTGGTTCTATTTTGTTCATTTGTGTTGTTGATTAGGTTCCACTTATAGATGAGATCATATGGTATTTGTCTTTCACTGCCTGGCTTATTCACTTACCGTGATGCTTTCCAGTTCCATCCATGCTGTCACAAAAGGCAGGAGTGTCTTCTTTCTTTCTGCTGTGTAGTATTCTCTTGTGTAAATGTACCACAGTTTTTTGATCCGCTCATTTACTGATTGGCACCTAGGCTGTTTCCAGCACTTGGCTATTGTAAATAATGATTCTATGTGCATTGGGGTACATAGGTTATTTTGAATTGGTGACTCAGGATTCTTAGGGTATAATCTCAGCAGTGGGATTGCTGGATCAAAAGGCAGTTCCGTGTTTAGTTTTTTGAGGCAATTCCATAGTGTTTTCCATGTGGCTACTCCAGTCTGTATTCCCACCAACAGTATACTAAGGTTCCCTTATCTCCACAACCTCACCAGCAGTTATTGCTCATTGATTTGTTAATGATGGCCATTCTGAACAGTGTGAAATCGTATCTCATTGTGGTTTTAATATGCATCTCCCTAATGACCAGTGATGTTGAGCATTTTTTCATGTGTCTATGTGCCCTCTATATGTCCTCCTTAGAGAAGTATCTGTTTAGGTCCTTTGCCCATTTTTCAATTGGATTGCTTACCTTCCTGGTGTGGAGTCACATGAATTCTTTATATATTTTGGAGATCAAACCCTTGTCTGATGTGTCATTGGCAAATACAGTTGGTTTCCTTTCCAATTTTTATGGTGTTTTCTTTAGTCATGCAGAAACTTTTTAATTTGATATAGTCCCATTTGTTTATTCTTTCCTTTATACCCCTTGCCCTATGGGATATATCAGTGAAAACATTGCTTCGTGGAATATTTCAAATTTTCCTTGCCTATCTTTTCCTCTAGGACATTTATGGTGTCATGGCTTATATTTAAGTCTTCAATCCATCTTGAGTTCATTTTGGTGTATGTGTAAGTTGGTGGTTTAGTTTCATTTTTTTACATGTGCTTGTCCAAATCTCCCAAGACCATTTATTAAAGAGGCTATTTTTACTCCATTTTATATTCCTGTCCCCTTTGTCAAATATTAACTGACCATAGAGACATAGGTTTATTTCCAGGCTCTCTATTCTGTTCATTGATCTATGTGTCTGTTCTTATACCAATACTAGACTGTTTTGATTACAGTGGCCTTGTAATACAGTTTGATATCAGGTATTGTAATCCCTCCTATTTTATTCTTCTTTCTCAAAATTGCTCAGACTGATCAGTGTGATTTATTGTTCCATATAAATTTTTGAAATACATTCTTGCAAAATTTTTGAAATATTTCAAAATATGAAATTTTTATAGGGACTGCATTGAATCTATAGATTGCTTTAGGTAGAATGGCCATTTTGTTGATATTGACTCTTCCAGTCCATAAACATGGTATATGCTTCCATTTATTTGTGTCTTCCTTAATTTCTTTCTTCAGTGTTGTGCAGTTTTTTGAGTATAGGTATTGTATCATTTTATCTCCTTGGTTTTGTTTATCCCTAAGTATTTTATTTTTCTTGTTGCTATAGTAAATGGGAATTTTTCCTAATTTCAGTTTCTGATATTTCATTTCTGGTGTACAGAAATCAAGATCAGAGCAGAATTGAATGAAATAGAGACTAAAAGAACAAACCAAAGGATCCATAAATCCAGGAGTTCATTCTTTGAAAAGGTAAACAAAAATGACCAGCATTTAACCAGACTCATCAAAAAAAAAAAAAAAAGTGAGAGGACCTAAATAAATAAAATTAGCAATGAAAGAGGAGAAATTAAAACGAATCCCAAAGAAATTCAAAGGATCATAAGAAATTACTATGAACCCCTGTGTGCCAAGCAATTTGAAAACCTGAGTGAAAAGAACAAGTTTCTAGAAACATATAATCTTCCAAAACTAAGTCAAGTAGAAGCAGAAAGCCTGAATAGGCCAATATCAGTTAGTGAAATTAAAGCAGTAATCAAAAAACTTGTGGCACAGAAAAGCCCTGGGCCAGATGGATTTACAGGAGAATTTTATAAAACATTTCAGAAAGAGATAACCCCTAATCTTCTCAAACTTTTCCAAAAAATCCAAGAAGAGGGAAAACTTCCATACTCTTTTTATGAGTCCAGTATTATCCCAATCCCAAAACCAGATAAAGATACAACAAAGAAATAAAACTACAGACCAATATCACTGATGAACATAGACACTAAAATCCTCAATAAAATATTGGTAAACCAGATTCAGCAATACATTAAAAAGATAATACACCATGATCAAGAGGGATTCCTCTCAGGGATGCAAGGATGGTACAATATACACAAATCAATAAATATAATACATCACATAAACAATATAAAAGACAAAAACCACATGATCATTTCAATAGGTGCTTCAAAAGCATTTGATAATGTACAGTACCCATTTATAATAAAAATACTCAGCAAAGTGGGAATAGAGGGAGCATAACTCAACATGATAAAGACAATATATGAGAAAACTACAGCTAACATCATATTCAACAGGCAAAGCAAAATATAAAAGCTTTCCTCCTAAGTTCAGGCACAAGACAAGGGTGTTCACTTTCATCATTTCTATTCAACATAGTATTGGAAGTTCTAGCCACAGCAATCAGACAAGAAAAAGAAATAAAAAGCATCCAAATTGGAAAGGGGGAAGTAAAACTGTCACTGTTTGCAGATGGCATGATAGTGTACATACGAAACCCTATGGATTACACCAAAAAACTAGTGAACCTAATAAATGAATTTGGCAAAACAGCAGGATACAACATTAACATCCAGAAATTGAAGGCATTTTTCTTACAATGATTTTTCTAGGTAAGGGATTGTTAATATTGCTGGTCCTTTAAAAAATCACCTTTGGTTTTGTCGACTTGTTCTATTTTTCATAATGTCTAATTTATTTCTTTCTATCCTAGCACTTATTGTATTTTGCTTATTATTTTGGTTTTATTTTGGTTTTTTACTCCATGCCTTAAAGTGGAAGTTTAAGTTATTGATTTGAAATTATTTTCTTTTTAAAATATAAGTGTTCATAGGTATACATTTTCTTGTGAATATCCTTATATAGTATCCTATAAGATTTAGTATGCTGTATTTTTGTATTTATTCATTCTAATTTCCTTCACTTTTCTCCTTTGAGCCATTGACTATTTAGCAGAAGGACTGGAGTGAGGGAAAGTTGTACTAACACTAACTGTTTTGGTTTTGGTGGTTTTTAAAATTTCTTATATCTTGTCATTTTTCACTTTCACCATAATAGCATCTTTATTTACCTGTTATTCTAGGAAATAATAAAATTAAAAATAATGGAAAGGTATGAGAATATAGGAGAATGATTTATTATGTATATAGATTAAGGGAGAGAAAATGGTAAGATGAATAAATGAGAGTGGGATTTATGTTAAATCATGGGAGAGAAATTAATAACTAAAATCAAAGGGGTAAAAGAAGAATGAAGATGGCAGAACACCTCAATGAAACATAGTGGTGTTTTATTCCATTCATTTCCAAGCTACATGGTGTTGTTATTCTGTTTAAATTGCTTATTATTCCTATTATCGAACAGACAAATGGAGGCTTTGCTGCTGTCACAAAAGGCAAGCTCATGAGGCAGGTGCTGGTACAAAGTGAAAGAGGTTTATTTAGGTGCCACACAACCTGGGAGAACAGCAGACTCCTGTCACAAAGACTGTCTCCTCTTCCTGCTCAAACCCATGGTTCTTACAGGGATGAAAAGGAGGAAACATTTCTATCCAATTATCTTTTGAGCTGTTGGCACACTTAGGCCCTATCCATTCATCTTCTAGTTTTTGGAGAGCTTGGCATAGAACCTCCCCCTACTACCATCTTGGCTAATGGGTGGAGACACCGATGGTGTTCCAACTGACTGTTTTACAATAACCATTTTCCCCTTCAAAACTCTGGACTCTTGTACTCTTACAAGAGTAAATGGATGAGGGGCTCATTCTTTTGTAGTTACTTTGTGCTGGTAAAAGACATAGTCTTACCTATCTCCAGGTCCAGAAAGTCTTAATATCTAACAAAGGAAGGGGGTTCAGGAATGAAAGGAAGTCTTTATGCAAGGGAATAGGATTGCTATCTTCAGAAGGTTGTATATGTAGTATCTAGAAGATGGCACTATTGAACAAGGGAAGCTGGGAGACTGCTCCACATTTCAAGTTTATGGTGTTGCAGACTGACTTCCAAAGTGAGACCTATTGTGCAGACAGTCAAGTGTTTTAGTTTCAGTTTCAAGTGTTTTGTTTTGTTTTTTTTTTTACTAGAGGAGTCAGAAACTGAAAATAAAATGAAAGATCTCCATGATCTAATCCTGAGGTAACTTTGGGTGGCACACCCAACAGCAGAATAAATCTGCCCAGGAAGCCACTCTCTGGGAAATGCAGAATAAAATAAAAAATAGCAATGCTACTTAGCTTTGGGAGGCACTTTCCCTTTCTGAAATAGGGATTTTAAGTCTCGCTCAGAGGTGCGAGTTCAGCTTTCCCTTTGCAGTATCAACACCAGCAGCAAGATCGGAGTCCTCCTCAGGCAGCATCCACTTTCACAGAGATCAGTTCATTGCTCAGCTGGCTGCTGTTCAGAACCTTGAGTCTTCCAGGTATTTAGAAAGACTCAGTCTTCCAGCTGAAATGGGTGTTAGGGATCATCAGACAAGTAGATAGACCTGAAATAACCAAACATGTGCAGAATTATTAGTGTTTGTCTAAAACAGAAACTTGGAAGGGTCTCCAATAAACTATCAGAAAGAGTTTAATTTAAGCTCATTCTGGGGTGCTGCCCTAATTCAGAGCAAGACAATAGGGAGTGCCTGGTCCCATTTCAAATGTATCTCCTGGCCTAGTTTTGCCAGGGTTTTCTTTACTGTGTTTCATTTTCTCAGTCTTCCCCATAGATTGGGGTATCCAAGATGAGGGTAGTTTCCATTGAATGTGTAATGGCTGTCCTATCTTCTGGGATATTTCTAAAGCGAATGGTGGTTGTTTGTCACTTTGAATGCTGTAGGGAAGTCCAAAGCTAGGGATTATTTCATTGAGTAGAAATTTTGCTACCATAGTTGCCTTCTCAGTTCTAGTGGGGTATGCCTCTACCCATTCAGAAAAACATGTCCACAAAAACTGATAACAATTTAAAGTTTTCTCTGGTTTTGAACATCTGTATAAAGTCAACCTACCAATCTTAAAATGGGCATATCCCTTTATATTGTACTTCATTTTCCGTTGGGGCCTGTTGTTTCTTAGGATTGTTTTGGGCACATATATAATGGCAGACTTAGATAATCTTCTGAATGGTCTCTTAAAATGTGATCTAATGAAGTTTATTACAGCATCCCTTTCAGAATGGGTTCATTCATGAAGGTGTTTGAAGATGAGATATGTTAGAGCTTCAGGAAGGAAGATCATACCATGCAGGTTGACCTTCCATATAGAATTAGAGTCAGTGTTAGATAATCCCCATTCATGGGCCTGTTCCTCATCTAGTTCTCTGTAATGGGGTTTAAATTTTGACAAGTCTAGACAGGGGATGAAAACCCCAAGAATGGGTGGTCCTTGGGTAGGTTGTCTTGCTGCTTTATTGACAGTTTGGATTTTCTGGTTTGTTTGGGAACTGTCCCTCTCATATCCCAGGCAGCGCATTATGGCAATCTGGTTTAAAAGATTCACTTCCCTAGCAATTTTAAAATGTCTCTTGAATGTTTGATATCCTGTTTCCTGAGTTTAAGAGCCCTCTTTTTTTCCATATTAGCCCATGGGCATGACTACAATTAAGGCATATTTAGAGGTAAGTAGAGATGTTAACAGTCTTTCCCAGAGATAATTCTAAGGCTATGGTGAGGGCTATCAGTTCAGCCTTTTGTGTAGAGGCTCCTACATCAAGGGCTTGGGCTTCTATTACCTTGTGTATAATGACTACTGTGTACCCAGTTCATCACTAATTATTCTCCACAAAGCTGCCCCCATCTGTATTTAAATTCCCAGTCAGATTCTGTCATTGGCTGGTCTAGTAGATCTTGTCAGATGAAATAACTTTGGTCAGTGATTTCTAACCAATCACACTGGAGGTCTGAGCCTTCCTCTCCGTAAGGGTGGAGGGTGGTTGGGTATAAAGGAGTGGTGGTTTGCAAGGCAACATTTAGGTTCTCTAATAAAATGGCCTAATATTTTCGCATGTGCCCTGCCATCTGCCAATACCCTTCCATCTAACATTTTTTGGTGAGGGCTTTTATCCTTTCTATTTTTCCTTTTGAGTTTTGGGCAGTCGTTTCTCCAATGGCCATCCTTTTGGCAATGATCATATTGATTATTGCCTCATGGGTATTTTCTTTTTCCTTTTGGGTCCCCCATTTCCTTTGGTTCCCCTGAACTGTTTCTAAGAAAATGGTGGCCTGCTTTAATTTCCTTATTTCCCATGCATGGTAAACTTTAAAAACTAGATACACCAGTTGGGAGGGAATCATTTCCAATGTCTTATCTAAACATTGGAGCTTTCTTCTGATATTGGGGGCACTTTGCTCAATGAAAGTCCTTGTTTGCCATTCAAATATTTTCTGATGACTGTGTGTCAGCATCATTGTGCTTTCAACAGGCTTGATAGAGTATTTCTAAAAATTTAGGAGGCTCTTCATTTGGTTTCTGTTGAATGGCCCTATTATATTCAGGCCCTTTTGGTTATACACCCCTTTCTTTAGCCCTTACAATATGCACCTTTTTATAATGTTCTAAGAAGGCTAGGTCCCCAGTGTCTGGGTCCCATTTGAGCTCTGTCAAGGAAATCATGCCAGCTAGTTTGGGGGTCCTATTGGAATTCTCTTGATGGAGGCCATGAGCCTCTTCATTAGTCTTATTTATAACTAGCTGCCTTTAGCTGGCATTAACAGGATGTTACAGAAAATCTGTATATCTTCCCAATTTGGATGATGAGTGGCAAAACTGTAGATAAGATCTGTTATTTTCTGAGGATCTTCCCTATATGAGTTGTTGGTATTCTTCCAGTTTGGTAAATCCAAAGTGGGAAACGCAGTATGGGCTCACCAGAGACAAGCAGGCTGGCTATCCTTATGTATTCCACCTATAAGATATTTCCTCAAAGGAAATTGACCTAATCTGGATAGAGGTGTTCTCTGGTCAAATTTGGTGCCCTGCCGAGTCTTTGAAGGGGGTACCACTCCTTCATCATATACGGGAGGGGATGTTGACCCTCTAGGCTGTATTTCAGAGATATCTAGCAATGGGGGTGGTTACATGGGGAATCTTCCTGTAGCTAATCCTGTATCCCCTGGGTTTAAAGCTTTAAAGAGATCCATTTCATATTTTTCCTTTTCCGTCTATGTCTTACTATCAGGGTGGTGTCTGGAAGCCCATTTTCTTCTCTACATCATTAAGTGGTTTCCTTTCTTTGCCAAATCCTTATTATAGAAAGACATAAATGCTGGAACATAAGGGATTTCATGCCATTTCCCTCAGAGTTGGCAAAACAATCCCAAACACATGATGGCGTAGTAATTTAGGGAACCATTTAGGGGCCATTTTTCCCATAGTCTAAAGTATACTTAGTCCAGGCAGGGTTACAATAGAGAACAAATTCTTTCTTAGACATTTCTGATAGATCTACATGGACCAGTATGCTAAAATTTTGCCCTGTGGGCTCTCTTTAGGAGTCAAATAAGAACAAACCCAGATGGCACAAAAGTAAAAACCTAAAGCCACAATCATAATAAAACCCCAGACAAATTGGGAATATAGACAAAACTTGAATCCACAATTCTATCTTCACAAATGAGTGCTCACAGGCAAATCTTAGTGTCTTATCTCCTGCCACAAAAAGTCCTAACTGGACCCAAATGGCGCAAAAGTCCAAGTGGCATGAAGCTCAACTGGCATGAAGCTCAAGCGGCACAAAGCTCAAGCAATAATGATTGCCTTCCAATTAGTACCACAAATGGTCCTAGTTGGACCCAACTGTCTCAATAGCACAATGTCTATGTGGCACAAAGCCTAAGTGGCAGACCTAGCCTCACAACCAGTAACGCAAATGGTCCTACCTGGATGCAAGTGGCACACAGCACAGATGGTGCAAATCCCGGCTGGCGTGAAGCCCAAGTAACATAAAGTCCAAGCAGCAGGGATGGAGGACCCTTGACGTGTATGCTGGTTTGACTCACCCAGTCTTGGAGTTTGTCTCTTTCCCAGAACCGGCCAGGTGTTTCAGGTGGCTACTGCCTTGAGTAGGAGTAAAGGGAAATTCCCTGAGACTGAGAAACCTCCACGGTCCCACTGTTGGGTTCGGTCTGTCACAGGCAGTTAGAATTTGAGCCCAGGCATTTCTGGGACTGACCAAGGTCCATGCAGTGCCATATGGGCTGCCAAACTATTACCAAAAAAAAAAAAAATGGAGTTTTGCCTGCCTACTACCACCAAAGCCAAATTTGTGAGGCAGGTGGTGGTAGAAAGGGAATGAGGTTTATTAAGTTGCTTCACAACTTGGGGACTTCCATCCCAAAGACCGTCTCTTCTTTCTGCTCAAACCCACAGTTCGTATAGGGATAGTAGGTGGAGAGTTACTTTTTTTCTATTTTTTTCTAGGTTTTAGTGCTCTTGGTGCCCTATTCGTCCACGTATAGAGCTTGGGGGCCCTGCCATTCATCATTCTAGCTACCAATGTGCTCTGGCCCTATCCATTCATTTCTCTAGATTTTGGCATACTTGGACCCTATCCATTTTACTTTCTAGCTTTTGGTGCACTCAGGCTCTATCTATGGTCTTTCTAGCTTTTTGCATGCACTTGGGTCCCACTGATTCATATTTTTAGTTTTGGTGTGCTTGATGCAAGAACCTTCCCCTACCATCATTTTGGCAATGAACAGAGACTCCCCTGGTGCTCCAGCTGACTGTTTTACAGTAACACTCCCCCAACATTAGGTTTCGAATCAGACCTTAAAAGTATGAGGCTGCTGGTGTGCTATCCATCCTGAGAGCATGCCTTTCTTTTCTCTCAGGGGAGCATCTCCTGAACTCTAAGTGTCCCTATGAGATGGTAAATGGGAGAGCAATGAGCAGCCGCAGCTTGCCCCAGACTAAACACCTAAACCTGTCTCCAAGGCCTCCTTTTCACAGGCTTCCCAGTGAGCCTAAGCAGCCCCATCTAGGCTCATTTCTTTCCTATAGCATTTCTAGAGAGCTAAAACAGCACCACCTAAGCTCTCTCCTGTTGTTTTTCTCTCCTCTGACTTTCCAGAGAGCCAAAGCAGCCCCCCCTTGGCTCTCCTGTGCTTCATCTAGCCTAACCTCTTTCTTGTTTCACTGTCCCCAGCTTTAATACTACTCTCAAAGTAAACAAAAATGAGGGCGCTTTTATATGAGAAAACCTAATTCTGCATTAGCAGAAATGAACTTTTTTTAACCATTTATGTTAAAAACACCCATCTGTGGATTGATAATTAAATTAATTAACTTAAAATTTTAATATGTGTAATTAATATAAGAAGATGAATTCTTTGAATTCATTGTGGATTTTGTCCTACATTATCTAAACACCACATAATTTTTCTGAAAGAGAAGTAATTGCTGTGGTGATCTCTATTAATTCAAGTTAGTTCTTATTGTATATATTGTTACAAATAGGCTTCTTGGGACATTTCAGCATTTATTTAAAAAATTTTGGAACAACCAGTGATAATGATGCAATTATTGTGTGTCATCTGCTTAGTTACTATATATCACTTAGTCACTTTTTAATTAAAAAGCTCTGAATATTCTGGCACTCATCTGCATAGTATGAATGAACAGGAGAGCTAATTATGATAAAATGATTCAGATTGGGTTTTAGAGAGTGCATTTTAAATTAGGTCTCTATGTGCTTTTGAAAAACATGTTTGGAAAATTAAATTGGTGCTCTACTTCCCAGATTAGTAAGAAGAAGAGATACCTCTATGTACACACTTTTTTCCTTAGTTGTAGATTTGATTTAAAAAACAACAACACATGAGAGCCTAGTATTTACAAAAATTCATTAAATGGAATTGCATATGTTATAGTTATTTTTCCTGAAAAGCAATATGAACCCCGAGCATAAAAGGATTATGTTGTAATCAAGAACTGAGTTTCCACATCTAGCCAGAATATATCATATAGATGGTATTTCTGTTCATTTCAGGTTCCTTGTGAAAAAACTGGAAGTAGACAGAAAGCAGTTTGGAGAAATGCTGCATCTGGTATATTTAGTTTGATGACTGGCATATAAAGTTAACCTATCTTCCATTCTTTTTTTCAGAAATTATCTAAAATATAAAAGGAGAACAAGAAATAACTCAAACTATTTCTGGGGGAGCTAAGAGTTTATAGATTACTTAAACCGACATAATCGGACTGCTAATAGCTAGGAGCATACCAGGGATGCCACAGTGGGCTGTCCAATGTATCCAATAGAATACCTTTCATGAAGTGGACTGACATAACCTCAGGTGGGATGCCTAACTAAATATCGTATTCACAAAGGTAGAGATGGCATGCAGGGGTTGTTATTAGGATAATCTCCATACTTTATTTAGCTTTGAAGAATAGAGGAGGTAGATATAAATATGGAATCATACAAATAACACATATTTGCAAGAAGTAGTCTATCTCCATGGGGGGTGGGGATAAGTTAATATTTCCTAACAGAAAAAAAGCCATGTTTGCCTATCTTTATCTACTAGGTTAAATAAAATACTAAATAAAATAAAATTAAGGCACTCAGTTGTAAACTCGGAACCTATTCTTATATATATATTTTCCATGAGAACATCTTTAAGATGAAAAAGAAAAAGAAAAGACTGTAGGCAGACACTTGGGAAAAATGCTTCCATGGACTAGATGAAAATTGTCCACACAACTCATTTTTCATTGTGAGTTGAAAAACAATTATTGAGTATACAGTCTTAAAAAATCATATAATAAGGAGGAAAACACTCTTGAAAAGATGAAATTATAGTGACTAAGAACTTACCAATTCTTGGTAATTGAGGAGAGTTAAGTAAAAATGGCAGCAGAATGGAGCTCATCTGGGGAAGAGAAATTCGAAAGTGTTCCTAACTGTATTGATAGTTACAGGGATCTATACATACATGTTTTAGATTCACAAAACCACCAAAAAGAGTGGATTTTAGATTATAAATTTAAAAATAAATAAAAAACAAATAAAAAGTCAGAGACACCTGTATACCTATATCAATTATTTGTTCAACTTTTTAAATTTATCACTTACAGTTTGTTTTCCAAGTTAAATCTAAATCTTTCAATTTTTTGGCTGTTTTAAGCAGGATTTTCAAACCTGTGTGGGCAAATTGAATTACAATTAAATTTAAAATACATGAGCACATTTAGTGTTATAAAACTAAGATATATTATAGTGATTTTTACCTAAAATACTTGTAAAATTACAAAAGCAATTTATTTCATTTGAAATATTCAAACCAATACTTTCCTCTGGAAGTGTAGATTAAGCATATCTGTGTAGAAAAGTAAATTTTGAAAATTGTTGCCAGAAGAATTACAAAGAATTTTGAAACACCTACTATTTAAGCTAACAAAGCTTTAAATATTTATTTATGGGAATATTCTTATTTATTTTCCAGTATGCTAGTATTTTCAAACACTAACACTTGTTCACTTAGCAATGATTCCTTGAACAAAATTCAGGCAAAACCTTTATAACATGTACCAACCCTGTATTATTTCTCATTGTTTTCTGACTACCAGTAATCACTATGTTTAACAACTCTTTTGATGATGCATTAGAAATTGTCCCATTGTGTAAATGTACCATAGTTTTTGATCCACTCATAAAAAAACTATGGTATATTTACAC
Organism: Micronycteris hirsuta; assembly: GCA_004026765.1. Classification (NCBI taxonomy): domain Eukaryota; kingdom Metazoa; phylum Chordata; class Mammalia; order Chiroptera; family Phyllostomidae; genus Micronycteris; species Micronycteris hirsuta. The sequence continues at coordinate 12,839 of PVJI01019059.1, forward strand.
AATGGAATACTATGGCAGCAGAAAGAAGGAGCTCATAGTCTTTGCAATAGCATGGATAGAACGGGAGAGCATTATGCTAAGTGTAATAAGCCAAGCGGTGAAAGACAAATACCATATGATCTCACCCATAAGTGAAACCTAATTGACAAAACAAACAAGCAAGCAAAATATAACCAGAGACATTGAAATAAAGAACAAACTGACTATAATGAGAGGGAACAGTGAAGGGGGAAAGAAGGGGAAAGGTCATTAAGGAACATGCATAAAGGACCCATGGACAAAGCCAAATGGGGAAAAGACTGAGGGTGGGAGATGGGGGTAGGTAGGGTGGATAAAGTGGTGGTGAGAAAATGGAGACAACTGTACTTAAACAAAAATAAAAAATGGAAAAAGAAAAAAATAATGCCCCAAACTCTTACCTTAATGTTTTGAGGTATCACAAGTAATTCCTATTGTTTTCCTGAAAGTATATTGCCTTTGCTTGTTTTCTTGACAAGCTCTAAAATATCACTGTTTGTATCCAGCTTAAAATTTAACTATTGCATACTTTTAAGTAAAATACTTGAAATTTAAGTTTTTAGTACTAAAATTTTAGCTATTTTAAATTTAAGTATTTAAAAACACAATTTTAACTAAATTAATTTTGAATTCTTCTCAGGGCCATACAACTTATAAAACAAATATCTTTTATTACAGCTTCATAATTGCTTTATTGTGTACTGGTTGCTGTATCTATAGCAGAAGATTTATAAAATGCTTTTCTTCAGTCATAATTGCCTCTGTCTCAAGTTCTTTATTATGTTCTGTATATTTTTATTTTTAGATGATTGTAGAGATATATACTTGTATATGAACATGTCAATTATAAATAGATATATGGCTCTTTTAAATAGTTTGAGCCTTCAGTTTCTACCTTTAGTATCTCCAATAGAGAAAAGAATATTTGACTTTCAGGCATACATCTCTACTTTCACCCTTGCCACTGAAATACAGATAAAAATACTCAATTATTTATTCAACATTGCCACATAGATTGCAAATGATCATTTGAAAAATAATAAACTTTATTTTTAGAGGAATTTTAGGTTCACAGAAAACTGAGTGGTAAGAAGAAAGATTACTCATATACAGCTGCCCTTCCCCGACGTGTGCAGGCCGTGTCTCCACTATCAATATCTGGCACCAGAGTAACATGGGAAACATTTATTACAATTGATGAACTTACCTTGGTACACTGTTATCATCCACATGCCATACATTAGAGTTCACTCTACACACCCTATATTCTGAGTTTTGAAAAATATATAGTGACATATATCCACCATTATTAATAGCATCATAGAGCATAGTTTCACTTCCCTAACAATTTTATGTTCAAGATATTTTTGAGTCAGGGTTGATTTTGAAAATTTAAATATCTTGAAATATATCCAATCCCTTTTCTTTGGTGGGTGCTCATCTTCACCTGTTTAATTAACTCAACTACATCCTCTAACTTTCACTTTCCAAGGCTCCAAAACTTAGAGGTTAGAGCATTGATCTCCAAATGAACATTCCAAACTACTTGAAACCAAGGTCTTTATTTTTCCCTCCCACTCACAACAGTTGTCTTCTATCTCAGTAAACTGCATCACTATCCACAAAGTTACTTGTCACAGTACCTGATGTCATTTTTGATCATTCATTTCTTTGTCATATTCCAATCCATGGCATATGCTACCTGTGTACCTTTAAAATAATACCAAATCTGGCCATGCTTCACAATGCCCACTCCTATCATTCCTAGAAAAGCCACCATAAACTCTAGGCCTCCTCATAGATCTATTTTTTTCCCTAACACTCTAAAAGCCAATGAAATATCAAATATTCTGTGATGCCACTGTAGTTGTTGCCATGTCATTGGTTATTGAATTCAAACCACTTGAGCCTTCTTGCCATTTCTCAAATCACTAGTCATTTCTGCAGCAGGAGTTTCTAACTTATTTCATCCCTTGAAATGCTATTTACTTTTTATGGAAGTTTCTTCATACACTTGCACTTCACACTTCATTTCATTCAAAAATTTACTCAAATGCCTTCTCTTCAGAGAAGCCTTCTCAGACACCATTTCTAAAAAGTCAACCTGTCATTCTGAATCTCCACCTGTTTTATTTTCTCAATAGTAATTAAAAAATGACAAATCATGTATATAGGTTCACTTTTTACTTTAAAAAAATTACTGTATTTTTTCCAACCATTTAACCCTCACTAGATTTCAATTACTTTGTTCATGGATTAGAAGAATTAATATAATCAAAATGTCCACACTACCCAAAGAAATTTGTAAATACAACACAATCCCTATTAAAATACTAATGACATATTTCACATAGAGAAAACATTTCAAAAATTTATTTGGAACCAAAAATGATCCTTAAGTGCCTCAGCAATTTTTAGAAAGATGAACAAAGTAGGGGGGTTACAATTCCTGATATCAAACTATATTACAAGGCCATGGTTATCAAAACAGTCTGATACTGGTGTAACAACAGACACATAGATCAATGGAACAGAATAGAGAGCCCAGAAATAATCCCAACTCTCTATGGTTAATTAATATTCAACAAAGTGGGAAAAAGCATAAAATGGAGTAAACACAGCCTTTTTAACAAATGGTGTCAGGAGATCTGGACAACTACATGCAATAAAATGAAACTCAACCACCATCTGACACCATGCCCCAAAATAAACTCAAGATGAATAAAAGACTTGAATATAACTCATGATGCCATAATAGTTCAGGAGGAGAACATAAGCAGGAAAATTCAAATGTCCCATGGAGGAATATTTTCACTAATATGTCCCTTAGAGCAAGGGATATAAAAGAAAGAATAAACAAATGGGACTACCTCAATTTAAAAAGCTTCTATGTGGCTAAAGAAAACATTAGCAAAATCAAAAGGGAAACATCCATGTGGGAAAATATAATTAAAAGTTGTTGAAAGTAATTGTTCTAAGAAAAAGGACATCAGGACCTAGAATCAGGAAGAATCCTGTCTAAAGTTAGTACAAGATGAAGGAACAATTAAGGTGTGTTGGTCAGTTTTTCAATTAGCTATCTTTCATGGTAGTCGTGATCCTTCAGTATTGTGGTGTTTATCCCTGGGCATGCACAATTACTTGGAAATAGCAACTTCTTTGTACAGTAATGTAAATTTTAGGGAGAGGTGAAATTCCAGGGCAAGGTCAGGGGTGTCTAACTCATTTTGACTGTTGGCCACATCAGCCTCGCAGTTGCCTTCAAAGGGCTGAATGTAATTTCAGCTCCTTAACAGTTAAGGAGTAGTTACATTTACACAGTCCTAAAATTATCCTTTTTTTTCCTGTCCATTTGCTTGGAATATTTGTTTCCAGTCCTTCACTTTCAAGTCTCTGTAGTCTTTTGTCCTGAGGTGGGTCTCTTGTAGGCAGCATATGTGTGGGTTGTGCTTTCTTATCCATTCAGCTATTCTATGTCTTGTGACTGGAACATTTAATCCACTTAAGTTTAAGGTTATTATTGATAGGTACTTATTCATTGTCATTTTTCATAACTATGTTCCTCTCTCTCTCACTGTTTTTCTGTCTGTTCTTAGAGCAGACCCTTTAGCATCTCTTGCAGGGCTGGTTTGCAAGAGGTATATTCTTTGAGGCTTCTTTTGTCTGGGAAGCTCCTCTTTTGGCCTTCCATTTTAATTGAGAGCCTTGCTGGATAAAGTAATCTTGGTTGCAGTCCCTTGGTTTTCATTACGTGGAATATTCCTTGCCAATCTCTTCCTGCTTAGAGTGTTTCCATTGAGAAGTCATCTGCTAGTCTTGTCAGGGCTCCCTTGTATGTTATTTCCTGTTTCTCCCTTGCTGCCTTTAAGATTCTCTCTTTGTCTTGGAATTTTGCCATTTTAATTATGATGTGTGTTGATATAGGCCTCTTTGGGCTCTTCTTGATTGGGACTTTCTGTGTTTCCTGGATTTGTGTGACTTTTTCTCTCATCAAATTAGGGAAGTTTTCTATCATTACTTTTTCAAACAGGTTTTCTATCCCTTGCTCTTCTTCTTCTAGTATCCCCATTATACAGATATTATTACATTTCATTTTGGCTTGCAGCTCCCTTACCACCTGTTCATTCTTATGGAGTCTCTTTTCCTTTTCTTGCTCTTTCTGGGTGCATTTTTCTACCTTATTCTCCAGATCACTGATCTGATCCTCTGCATCATCTAGCCTGCTTTTGATTCCTTCTACTGTGTTCTTGAATTCAGAAATTGTATTCTTCATTTCCTCTTGGCCTTAGTTGATAGTTTCTGTTTCCTTTTTCATGTTGATACAGTTTGCAGTGAATTCATTGTAATTCTTTGCAGGTTTTGGTAATTCTCTGTGAGTTCATTGAGCTTCCTTATAACCATTGCTTTGAACTGAATATCTGATAGTTGACTTGCCTCTATTTCATTTAGCATTCTTTCTGAGGCTTCCCCCTTTCCTTTCATTTGGGGATTGTTTCTTTGTCTCCCCATTGTTTGTGAGACTCTTCTTGTTAGCCTCTGCTTCTTAAATTGACCTGTTCTGACTTCCTTGGTTTATGGCGTGAATTTGTATGGTAGAAGGCCTGTGAGATTCAGTGGTGCAGTCTCCTTGGTCTCCAGAGCTCACTGGTCTTAGTCTGTCATTTATGTTGGCTCTCTGTATGACTTTGGGTTTTGATTGTTGTTGGGTCTTGGTGGGTCCTTCCCTCCAGCTGGTTAACTGAGGGTCACTCCTTCCACCATGTCTTGTATTCTTTTGTGCAGGTGTGGAAAGGTTGTGTTGAAGCTGGTTCTTCTGTCTGTCCAAGGTTTTGAGGCTTCTCTCTCGCTGTTGTTCAGTTGTTTGTTGTAGGCAATTTCTCTACCATTTAGTTGTATTTACATATCAGTCCTCGGTAGAGGTTAGTGTGGCTTCCACTCCTTCCTTCACCTTCTCCCATTGTTGTCTGTTGGTGATTCCTTTATTGGTGGATTTCCTCTTCCAGCAGATGTACTGGTGTTCACAGCACCCTCCTACTCTTGTTTGGGATCAGTTGAGGGGGAAGGCAGAATAGATTAAGACAGCAGGAGTGTATTCTATGCTATTTAAAGTACAAACCCATAGAGAAGGAATAGGAGATCCTTTATATATCTATAGTGTTAACCATGATATTTCACCCAAATAGCTACATTTTAGAAACGATGGGAAAAAGGTAAGACTCTTGTTGTGGGGGAAGGATTGTGAGTTGGAACTAGAAATCAGTGAGCTTGTGAGAGGTCAGATTATGAGGCAATGTGAGAGTAAAGGATAAAAAATAGGTGTAGTATGGGAGTAAATAGAGTTAACCACCACAGTAATAAAGTTCCGGAAACAGTGAAGTGAGCTAAGATCCAGGAGGGGTGCTGTGTAGTATTTACAATTGTATGGAACAGCAATTATTTACAATAGTAATGGAGCAACAATCATATGAGTGAATCTATGTGAACTGAATAACAAGAATAGGAAGTGCACAGCCTAGAGTAGTGTACTATTGGAACACAAGTGAAGTGAGAGATGGAAAATTAAAAATATACTAAGAAAGAGAGAACAAGGGAAACTAGTCAAACAGTGCAATTTAATGAACAAAGAGATGAAGACTAAACAGAAATAAGAGAAGTAAAACAATACTAATAAAATACAAAATGTAAAAATAATAATAATACAAATATACAATAACTTGTAAGTTCTCTGGAGTAGCAAAGTGAAATTTGTTTCACTGTCTCAGCTGTTAGGGTGACCCCTCTTTGAGTCTAAATCTGGTCCTTTCACAGCTTCAGGTTTTATTGTCTCACTTGTGGGAATTTAAATAAGGAAAAGAAAAAGTAAGAAAGAAAGGAAGTTGGAAAAAAAATTTTAAATGCCTCTTGCTGTCTTTAAACAAGCCAAGCCAGTTCTGCTGGTCTTCCTGGCTGCAGCAGGCTGACGGGAGATTGATTTCCTTTTCTCTATTCCTGTGGTTTTGTGGGGATGGAGGCCAGGTCTGAGCAGCCCTCTTCACAGTTGTCCAGCCTCCAGCCCAGTTCTTCAGTTTGTTGCTGGGCCCCCAGTGCCCTTCTGCACCTGGCCTACGCCTTCTGTGCACCAGTTGTGCTGTCCTTGAGGTGCACCAATTAGGGACAACTCACATACCACTTTCTCGCTCTTTGCTGTCCTAGATGCTAGGGACTCTCAGAGTCTCTTCAGGGTAGTTCAGCTCCCCCACTGAGTTAAGTCTTTCTGGGGATTTCTGACTCCCTAAGACCTGCTGCTCTCCTCTTTCAGGGGCAGAGGGGCATCTCCACATTCCTCTTAGTGCCAGTTCCCCCTTGGGGTGGGCCCACGGTTGAGGCTATGAGAATGCAGCTGGGGGAGGTGGGGGCAGCTGCTGAGAGAGAATTCCCTAAACAGCCACCGAGTACCTACTTTTTTTCCCTTTTAAAAAAAATTCCTCCTGTTCAAGCCTGCTGCTCCAAACAAGTGCCTGGCCTTTCACATAGCCCAGCTCTCCAACCAGACCTGAGACTACCTGGGTTGAGGTCCATCTCGGCCCAACTCTTCCCAGCTGTCCATAGTCTCAGCAGGTGCACACTGCCCCTGTGTGTTTGTATTCATTAAATAGTTAATATCAAAGGGAAATCTCGGAGCTTTCCCCTATTTATGAGTTACTTGATCTTTGCATTTGTGGTTTGCAATTTGCAAAGAATTATAGCTATTTGCTTATTTTTCCTTTTATTATTCTTTATTTCTCTACTGTAAAGTTTCAAATACATAAAACTTATAATCTCATAGTGAAGATGTTTTCTATTTCTTTGAAAAATGCCATTGGAATGTTGATGATTATATCAAATCTGTAGAATTCATTGTGTAGTATGAATATTATTTTATATATTTACAATATTAATTCTTCAAATCCATGAACATGGAATACCTTTCCACTTATTTATGTACTCTTTGATTTCTTTCATCAATGTCTTACAGTTTTCAGTGCAGATCTTTTACTTCTTTTGTTAAATTTATTCCTAAATACTTTATTCTTTTGATATTATTGTAGATGGGATGATTTTCTTAATTCTTCTTCTAGATAGCTCATTTGTATATAGAAGCACAGTTGACTTTTATACATTGATTTTGTATTTTGAAAATTTACCAATTTTATTTATTAGTTCTAACAGCATTTTGCTGGATTTTTTTGTGTTTTTTATTCAAATAATACAATGTATTTCCAAACAGAGGCAATTTTACTCCTTCCTTTCTGATTTGGATGCCTTTTTATTTCATTTCTTGCCTAATTTCTCACCAAAACCTCCAGTACTCTGTTGAGTAAAAGTGAAGAGAATGGGCATGTATGTCTTGTTCCTGATGTTACAGAAAAGATTTTTAGCATTTCACTGTTGAATGTGATGTTAGCTGTGAGTTTACCATATATGGCCTCTATTATATTGAGGTCATGTTCCTCTGTGCTTGGTTTGTTGGAAGTTGGTTTTTTTTTTTTTTTTATCATGAAAGACAGTAGAATTTTGTCAAATGCTTTTCCTGTATGTATTGAAATGTTCATATGAATTTTATACTCCATATTGTTAATGTGATTTATCACATTTTTTTTTCATTTGCAGCTGTTGATCCATCCTTTCATCCCTCAGATAAATCCTATTTGATCATAGTGTGTGATCCTTTTACTGTGTTGTTAATATTGGTTGTTAAATTTTGATTAGGATTTTTAAATCTATATTCATCAGGGATATTGGATTGTACTTTTCTTTTCAGGGAGTGTCCTTGTTGGCTTTGATATAAGGAAATTGAAGCCCTGCAAAATGAACTTAGAATTATTCTCTCCTCTTCTATTTTTGGAAGAATTTGAATAAGATTGGTATTAGTTCTTTTTTAAATGTTAGGTAGAATTCACGTATGAAGCCATGTGGTCTTAAACCTTTCTTTGTTGGGAGGCTTTCCATTACTGATTCATTACCATACTATTAGTAAGCATGTTTGGATTTTCTATTACCTCATGAGTCAGTCTTTGCAGTTTGTATGTTTCTAGGAATTTATCCACTTTTTCCAGGTTGTCCAGTTTGTCGACATGCACATTTGTTCATTGCAGTCTTTTATGATCCTATATTACTGTAGTCTTTTACGATCCTATATTACTACTGATACCAGTCTTTCTGGCACCAGTCTTTCTGGTATCAGTCTTTCTGGTATCAGTAGTAACATCTTCTTTTACATTTATAATTTTATTTATTTGAGGCTTCTTTCTCTCCTTTTTCTTCATAAGTCTAGCTGAAAGGTCATGTATTTGTTTATCTATTCAGAAAACAACTACCCTGAGTTTCACTGATCTTTTCTATTGTCTTTTTCTCCACCTTTCATTTATTTTCACTCTGATATGTTATTGTCTTCCTTCCACTAGCTTTGGGCTTAGTTTTCCCTTATTTTTCTAGTTCCTTGAGGTATAACGTTAGGTTGTTTATTTGTATTCTATTTTTTCTTAATGCAAGTGTTAATTAATATGACTACCCTTTAAAACTGCTTATGCTACATCCACAGATTTTAGTAAGTTGGGTTTTTGTATCCATTTTTCTTAGATATGTTTTCACTAACTTTTGATTCCTTCTTTGACCCACTGTTGTTTAGGAGCATGTTATTTAATCTCCACATGTTTGTAAATTTTCCATTTTTCATCTTATATTGCTTTTTAGTTGTATACCACTGTGGTCCAAAAAGATACTTGTTGTAATTTCAATCTTTCTAAATTTATTATGACTTGTATTGTGGACTAACCACAATGATCTCTCCTACACAAGTTTCATGTGCACTTGAGAAGAATGTATATTCTGTTACTTTTAGATGGAATGTTCTCAGTATGTCTGGTAAGGTTATCTCTTCTAATGTATGGTATAAGTCCAATATTTTCTTTTTGACTTTCTGGCTGGATGATCTATTGATTGTTGAAAGTCCCCTATAATTGTTGTATTGTTATCTATTTCTACTTTCAGATCTGTTAATACTTGCTTTATATATTTAGGTGCTTCTATTTGAGGTATATAAATACTTACACATGTTATATCCTCTTGAAAAATTGACCCTTTTATCAATATATATGACCTTCTTTGTCTTTTGTGATATTATTTGGCTTTAACTGTTAGCTTTCAGCACTAGGCATTTTGGGATCCCCCTTCCCTCCACTGAGAGTGTTAAAATTGGGGTGGTAGCATTTGGTGTTAAAATTCTTTACTCCTCAGGCAATAACTAGGAGTTAAGGATTCCCTCCTGATATATGGCATTGTGTTGGGACTGGGGGTTTATTGTGAGAGTGTGTCTCAGCCTTTCCTACATGTCTTTATTTTGACATTTTCTTATTCATTTGATGTGTAGTAGTTTTTCAGTTAGTTTCTGGATCTTTTTCAGAGAGTATTAATCTGTGTGTAGCTTTACATTTGTGCATCCCTGCAAGGAAGAGAGCTCAGGAACTGTCTATATCTTCATCTTGATCAACTTCAAGTTGATATAAATTAAGAAGCAAATGAAAACCATTCAAAGACACTTTTTAACTGCATATATACCATCAAAATATTAACAGCTATGGATATTGCTTAAAGCAAAAAGAATCACTGTTTGCTTTTTCAGGAGAGATACTATGCATTTATTTATTGGAGGAAAAAGAAAATCATACAAACTAGAATTTTTATCAAAATAATATGTGAATTATCCTTCTTTTCTAAATCTTACAAAGCCTTACTCTAGCATGCACAGTTACTAACTCATTACTCACTGTATGAACATGAGCAGTAGATGCAGATATTCTTACTGATAAATGGGGTATGGTTATATTTTTTGTGGTCCTCATGTGTCAGCTAAACAACGACTGATGTTGTCATGACAAAGGTACTGTGTTGTGATAAAGAGATAGAGAGCTCCTGCGACGGCGCCGATTGGCTGTCCTTCTGCCTTATCTCTGTGCGGGACTCTTATTGCACCATGCTCTCTCCTATCTCAGCCACTCCCTGGCATAACATGCCCCTTAATATATAGACTGGAGGTATTGGGAACTGAGTGTTTTCTCTTTTCTTCACTATCATGCAGCATTTTAAATTAGGCTTTGCTCTCTCTGATTATCAGATGCGATAGCACCAGTAAAGCTATCTCTCTTTCATATATATCTGGACACTATCTTCTTGTTCCTTTACTTCATTGACTCTTATGGTTTATTTGGGGAATATTTTGGGGCTTTTGGATTCATTATTTAGAAAATTAATTTGAAAAGACTGAAAAAGCAAATAACTTGGGCCAAGGAAGCCAGTAAGCTTATGCTTACTTTTTCTTTTGCTGTTTTCTTTTGCTTTAAGTGTATAACAGGTCCTTGAATAACATCATTTCCTTCAAAGTCATTCCCTTATAACATTGGTGAGATGCTGTAAGAACTCGTATATATCAGGTTAGCTTTTTATTTTGTCACATCTTGTTGGAATTTGGGATTTTTCTCATTATTTCTGGGCCATATGGTTATTTCCAGGCTACTTTATAAAAATTTGAGAGTTTTTGAGTATCACCTTGTACTAGAACTCTTTGGAGAAAGGTAGGAGGAGCTTCAAGCTGTGACTAGGCATCCAATGGACTCACCAAAGAAGCTTAACCTGACCTGGACCCTGATGCTCCATGGATCTCAGATGCTCCATGAATATTCAGCTGACACTCAAGCTATCTCAGAAGCGCTAGCAAAGAACCTCATAACTTGATTCTCAGCCCTAGTACCAAATCCCCTTTCCATCTACCAGAATGTTCACCACAATAACAGGACAGAGAAAAAAGCTTACAGGGGCTTGGACTGGGGTGAGTCAAGCCTTGCTCTACAGGAGATGTGGAGTGAGCACATTGGCAACAGCTCCAAAAGAAAGGATGCAAAGGATATTACAAGTTATCATATATTTCCATATATAATGCATATCCACACGTTTGTGCTCATTATACATGGGATTATTATACCCATGGTATGTAATGATTATACCCATGTATAATATGCATCCTTATTTTTCCCTCAAAATTTGGACAGAAAACTGCATACTGTACACAGCAAAATGTGGTATTAGATACTGTACTCAATCTCTGCTTCAAAAAGACCCACAGGAGATAAAACTTGAGACTGAGTCAAGATCCAGAAGATTTAGATGTAACTCTCATTACTGCCTATATTACAGAGAACCCTCTGATAATATTAGCATGTAGAATAATTATGAAGTTGATTTAACCATAAACTTTTTTTTAAGATTTTATTTATTTATTTTTAGACAGAAGGGAAGAGAGGGAGAAACAGAGGGAGAGAAACATCAATGTGCGGTTCCCTCTCACGTCGCCCCCACTGGGCATCTGTCTGCAAACCAGGCATGTGCCCTGACTGGGAATCGAACCAGTGACCCTTTGGTTCACAGCCTGCACTCAATCCACTGAGCTACGCCAGCCGGGGCTATAAACCTTATTTTTGTTCTTTTTTTTTCTTGCTAGTAATTTTAAGGTCATTATGCAGCAGTTTGGGAAAGCTACTCTATGCCAGAATAGACTATAGATCAATATTTTGATAACCTGTGATAGAAGTTCTGTGATGTCTTTTTCTTGAATCTTCTTGTTGTTTATCTTGAGACCAGCAACTTATAGGGAATCTATGTAGTTTGCATTTGAATGACTTCAATACATTTTAGTTCCTTTTTATTTGATCCAAAGAAGCACAAATAGGTCTTGAATGTTGTCACTGTGCTTTAGGAGCCTGAAATTGGTAAGATGAAACCCAACATCAAGAATTAGGAGGCAGGGATGAGTGGGGCAGGGGCAGAGGTGGGTTGAAAATGGAGACAACTGTACTTGAACAACAATAAAAAAACAAATAAATTAAAAATTAAAAAAAGAATTAGAAGCAATTATTTTGTGCAGACAGAATGTAAAAATGAAAATATTGAGTAGTTTAGACAGAGGATGATTAATGCAGGGTATATTGACTATATTCTCTAGTTTTCAAATTTTGAATTATAGTAACTTTTTTGATATGCTATTTCAAATTTTAATAGTAAATAAATGCATGCATATGTCATCTTATTAAGATTTAAGGCATAGTTGAGACCTTTTAAAAATAGTAGTTCTTGTTCTTAGACCTTATGTAACATTTGTTTTTGCTAGCAATGGATAATAATTCTTATCCTCATCACATTCCTATGGTATAAATCTCTGTCATTCTAATATTTTGTGACATTTTCCTACTGTGAAGAAACTTTACACATTTGGGTGAGGTTTGAAAACAAGGGCACAGATATTTGCATGTATCATTTTCCTAGTACACATGTCAAAAATGGAAGACAGAGAAGTAGAAGTTTTTGATGAAGGAAATTGAATATGGTAGTGATGTATAATACTAAAGGAAGATGCCATCTAATGGTATTTTACTCGGTTTATTTTCTTTTTTTCATGACCTGTCATCTACACAAACCTGAATTTTGGGGGGATACTAAAGACACATAAAAGTTGTCATCTACCCCCCCCCCCACTATATGAAAAAAAACTTGTTTATATCAATCAGACTATGGTAAAATCAGATTTGTTATATGTTGTTTGTCACAGTTCCTAGAACCTATCAACAAAAGTAAGTGAGGGCTTACTGTACTTCCCTTTGAATTCATTTTGACTCTTACCCATTGGAAGATTTGAGTTCATTGTTTAAATTTATGTGCTTAGGTTTTTGATCTGGCAAATAAGGTAAAGTCTATAAAGTTCAATATAGTATCTTGCTATATTATTTGAGGAATAAGGTCCTCAAATAATGCCATTTTTTTCAATATTGTTTTTGCTATAGTATTATTTTAAAAAATGATTCCCAGCCAGGGCCACTCCCTGCATGGTGTTTGCATGATCTCTCCATGTTTTTTTTTTTTTTTGAGAGGTACTCTGTGTTTTTCCCACACCCCAAAGATGTGCATGTTGGGTTAATTGGCATGTCTAAATTGTCCCAGTATAAGTGAGTGTGGGTGTATGTGTATGAGTGGCCCTGCTGGGGAAGGCTGTCCTGTCCAGGTGTTATCATCAGTGTTTAGCTAGATATTGATAAAGGAAAGAGAGCAAAGGAATCTTAGACATTGAGCTTAATAAACTGGGAAGCAGATGTCTGTTTGCTCAGCCAAGAAACTACAGCTTCACACTCTAGGGGATTATAGCATTGTGTTCCACCAAGGGAACTAACATTCCTCCCTCCCCATCTCCGGTACAAGATTGTTGGGGGTGCTGGATCATAGAGGCCTATCAGTCTAACTAGAGGGTGTAAACCTATGCAAAGCCCACAGAAGTTTGGGAAGTCGATTGTTTTTTTTTTTTTTTTTTTTAAGGAGCATCTAGCCCATCTCAAGCTTAAAATAACATAATCCGAGGGGAACAAAGACACATGAGCTTGCGCTCTCTCACGCGTGCACTCTCTCTCTCTCTCTCTCTCTCTCTTTCTCTCTCTCTCTCTTACTCTCTGTCTCCCTTGTCCACTGGGTTCACTTACCCATTTGTTTGTGTGCTTTCTTGCCTGGGATGATGCAACCCATGTGGGTCTAGCAGGTACTGGCCCACAGCAGATAACGAAGGCTCCAAAAGAACTAAAAGTTCTCTCTCATTTAGGAACTAGGGTTCACCCCATGCACTTATGCATTCTTTCTTCATAGCCACGTGGCCTTAACAGCTACGTGGCTGGAAGCCACATGGACTCCACCACTGCAGCATCCAGGAACAAGCTAACCTACCTGGATGGGGACTGAGACCACTTAGTAACTTCCTGTGGGCTGTAAAGGACTAAACTTTAACATGAAGCAGAAACTCTGAACACTGGCTTTTGTCTTTGCCTTGCTGAGGACACAGTTGGACTTTTTTCCTGGTGGGACAGAAGGAGATGGGACATTGGAAACCCAGGGGGCAGTTTCCATTTCCACATGAATAAACCACCTTGCCACCCGACAACCTCCTATGCTTGGCTCCTTGGAATGTTTTTCTTGTGACCACATAGGACACCCTAATTCCCACCAACAACCAAGGGTTGGTTCCTATGTTGTGCTCTTAGCTCTCAGGCGAAGCTCCAACCACCCACAACCCCGTATGGGCCTCAGTCTGTTGGAAAATAATTATTTCAAGTGCTTTAATTAATCTTTCTTAGATGATTCTGTAGCTCACATATTTAAGTATTTAATACTACAATGTTTTGGGTCTTTATTTAGAAGTGTGATTAAAATACGCTATAGAAACTTATTTTGTGTTTATATCAATTAGCCTATTGTGATACACATTATTATATGCAATTTCTCTTAAAGTTGCAGTTTCCAAGAACTTATTGAGGACCTTAAATGAGGACTTATTGTATAAAGCAATGATTTGTCAACCTTTTTCATCTCATGGCACATATAAACTAATTCCTAAAATCCTGTGGCACACCAAAAATTACTTTTTGCTGATATGACAAAAATAAGTATGATTTTTATTTATTCACACTGGAAAGCTATTGTTGTGTTAGTTATTGTCATTTTATTTATTATTTTTTAACAGTCTAAGGGAAGAGAAGTCAGTGCCCCTGACTAAATAGTTATGAATTCAGGTATTGCATGTTTTTTTTTGTATTATTGCAAAATGAATTTAATTGAAAACAAACTGTTTTATAAAAGTCAGAGGGAATTTGAGATTCAGATTCAGCTTGTCTCATAGAAAGACTTAACTTCAAGTAGCACAATTATGTGTCTGTGAGTCATGGAACAGCCAACTGTTTATACAACATACTCGATATCTTACTCCAGCACCAGTGGACCCACACCTTCAGGCTTGGGGGCCATGGTGCGGCAGCCCTCAAGCCCAGGAGGTCCTCAGTCAGACTGCTTTGGCCACAGGCTCTGACAGCATGGACAAGTCATGGCATCCTGGCCCTTCCCTATCCTGGCACCTTCCAAAATCATGAGATACAAACTAGGACTGGCCCACCACTGAGGCAGGGCTATCTGCCCAGTTCCCAGGAGGATACCAGATGGACTCCTGCCTGACAGTGGGCTGACATAGGGAGATGCCTGTTCTTGTGATCCTTGGCAGGTTGGCCAACCAAAGGGCCTGAGGAGGTGGCCCCAGCAGGGCCTTACCTGGCTAACTGGCAGCCCAGGAGGAGGATGGACAAAGGAGGCTCATGTTTGTGGCCACTCCTGCCCAAAGGGCTGGGGGTATGTGAAGGCACTGGCAACGTGAGGGCACTGGCAAAGGCTTGCAGGGCGGGGAAGTCATTCATCATCCTGGGTGGTGTGCAGAACCTGGTGGTTGCTGATCTCACCATTTGCAAGCACCTGGCCACCTGCTGGGTGCTGACCTGCCATATGTTCTCTTCTTCTTGGCCTTGGTGCTGAGAAGCCTCTCTTGGCCACAAAAGTCCATGTGTACAGACAGCATCTCTTGCTGCTTGGCTGGGTCAGGGGATGAGGGGCACCATAGCTGATTGAATATCTTCTGGAAGTTCTCCTCGAGCAGATCCTGGCAGCTCTCATAATACTTGCTGCAGAGATCATGCTCCATCTGAATTCTCTGAGTGACTCTCTAGATCACTGAAGTGGGCTTCATTATTCTGCAGGAAGTCCTTGACAAACTGAATGAGCTATAGGTTACTCTCTTGGAAGTTTTCGGGGACCAGGTAGGCACAGGAAGCTGGTGTCAGTCTGGGAGCTTTTATAGTGGTGGTTGTGCTGGGTGGCAGCTGGGAAGGCCAAAGAAACAGATGGGGCAGCTCGCTGACTGGGGGCACCATACCTGGCAGAGGTGGGGGTGGAGTGCCCTTCAGGAGCACTACAGAGCTGAAGCCTGGGGGCATGGGCTCTGCCCATGGAGCCTGGGGTGCTACTCAGGCCCAGGGGGCCCATCTTTTTCAGGGGGCAGTGGTGGGGGTGATTCAGTACCTAGCTTCTTGGAGCCCACTTTCTTCTTCTTCTTACCTGCTTTGGTGAAGTTCTGGGTAGAGGCTAGCACCAGTAGGAAGGAGACGGTGACCATGGTGGGCATGCTCCACAGCTCCTAAACGGTTAGTCTGGTGGGGCTACTCCCCTCTTCCTCCTTCTCCATGGGGGACGGCCCACCCTTCTTGCTTCTCTTTTCCACATTCCCAGCCTTCCTGGGGGGACTGAGTGTCCTCACTGGCAGCCTGGTCCCCTGGGATGGGCTGTGCAATATTTTTTCTGCTACTGCTCTTCCAGGCAGAGACGATGGTGGCTGTGCTGGGTTTGGAGGTGGAGGACACCATGTTAAGCAAGTTGTCTTCATGGAATTTACTCCTGCCCCTGGAAGGAACACAGTATACCAGTACCAGCCCCACAGGGCCCAGGGCTACCACTTAGTGAAGCAGGAGGAGGAAGCAGAGATGCAGAGATTGGGGAAATCTTTGTCCTTGTGCTCTGATGTAGCGGTGGGAGGGTGCTCAGAAGTATGGCACCGGAAGCTGGGCTGGTGGCTGGGAAGGCTTCTTGGCTTACAGGACCATTTGTTGAGGCTTCCTTGAGGTTTGGGCCTTCACCCTGAGTCCAGAACATCTACCACAGCCCCTGGGGCTCATTGGATCCCCATACCCCAGTCTCCCTCTCTTTGAGCCAGCTGCCCTTTTTCCTGTCCTTGCAGCTGCCCTGTGTGTCTGCTGCTTCTGTGTAGGCCTTGAGGTTCAGATGACAGCTGCCACTTCATCCGCTTTTCCCTCTTGTTCTTCCAGCTTCCTCAGGCACTCTGCAGGGCTCTGCAGCCACTGGTCTGGCCTTCTGGACCCTGGCAGTTGTATCTGTCCACTTCCTTGCAGTACTGGCCCTTGATGATCCCTTCATTCTGGTGCAAGTGCCCGGATACACAGTTTTATTACAAGTCAATCTGGCAGCTCTGGAGGGCCTTGGGACAGCTCTAGTTGTGGCAGGCTGTGCTGTGGGCACTGAGGTCGGTATAGGTTCAGAAGGTGGACTGCCCAGTATGGCAGTGATCCTCTGGCACAGGAAGTGCTTCTCTCAGAAGTGCTCACTAAGAGCGTAGTCCCTGTAGTAGTAGTCATGGGCCCCACCCAGTCACAGAAGTAGTGGTCTGGATGCAGGTGCTTTAGCAGCTCAGCACTCATTGCAGAACTTGCGGAGCTGATGCCCACAGTGCGAGGTGTCATGGGGTCTTCCTGCATGCAGTTCCTGGTGCCGGTCCAGGTCCTTGCCTGAGTACCACTTGCACTCATATGTGAGATCTGAGCTGTTTGAGGCATGGGGTGTGGCGGAAGAGCTCATGCTGCTTCCATGTGTGCTGCTCAAAGTCCCCGAAGAGGCCCAAGGGTGGTAGCCCAGGGCATCGTGGACACCTGTGCTGCAGCAGCTGCCTGTGCAAGGCACTTTCATATCAGTAAAGTAGACATCATACTTCTCATGATGCAGCTGGTGGATGGGGATTGTGGTGAAGGTGGGAAGCTTGGCAGCATCACTCTTCTCACAGCACCAGGGAGCAGCGGTGACACACTGGATGGATGAGGTGTTGCAGTGACCCAGCACCCTGACCTCCAGGTTCCCACAGCATGCCATGCAGCTGCCACTGCCTCACTATGGACTGGGCTTCACTGCCTCCAGATCCTGGCACTGAGTATGACCACTGCTGGCCAGCCTGTATGGATGGCCAGTCTCCTGGTGCCTGCCCCTTCCTGGGCAACATCACTGCCCCAGGTATGCATGTTTTAAAAATTCTTGCAGCATACCAGTTGAAAATCACTGGTATAGAGTATGTCCTAGTTTTGTTTCAGTTGTGTGTGAAAAGTTCAAGGTAGTCTACTCCCCTAAAGGACAGGAAGCAGGACTTGTTCTTTGTTGAATCTTTCATCATTGTGCATTCCTGTGTTATTGCATAGGACTTTATTATTGTATGTACACCTAGTAGGTATACCTAGATAAGTGATTGATGAATGACTCAACATAAAGAGACATTCTATCTACATTTACAGCATTTTTTAGATACCTAAGGATCAGGGCATTGATGGTATTGCATTTTCAATTAATAAGCAGAAAAAGAAAAATTAGTCTCAGTGCCTCTGACACTGATATTTTGGTTTCCCCTAATCAAAGTTATTTAAGTGACTTAAACTTAAATTTTATATTTATTAAGATTTAGTAATGGATTTTCCAGCTGTATTATAGTATTTTAAGAATGGTAATTCAGACAATCTACACAAGGTCACATATTATGTGTATCATATTGAATTAAGTTCCAGAGTCCTTTACATACATTGTTGATAGGGAGACACTCTAACTACATGAAGCGATCAAGGATAAGAGGAAGCAAATGTCCAACCCGGATCACAAAAGTGTTTCTCCATTATCAACTCGGTGTTCTTGAGGAAATGTGTTAACATTTTGAGCCCCCTCATTTCTTAGCTACTGTGATAATTACAACCATTCCCTAATTTATAGCCCATTTAAATTTAAAGCAGTAATGAGACAATAAAATAATATCACTTTGAAACAGCTAAGTACTGTACAAACATATAATTTTCTATAAGCCAGAAACACATGAGAGAAGGGGAAGTACAGCATGAGATGGAATATTCAGAGCAGTGGAACTTGGGAAAGAAAGGGGAGGATTGAGTCCCGTGTTCCACACTCTTCCAGAAGGTTGCAGGACTAGACAGCTGAGAGCAAAGATGTGTTTTTCTCCTATGCCAGGAGGAAGAGAGTCCCAGAGTACAGCTTGCTCTGCTATAGGAAGAAGATGGCCTGAAATGGATTGCACTGGACTCAACTTTTTTCCATAGGGGACGAAGATTTAGGCTGCTGAGAGCATGATATTGAGAAATTCTAAAGCGTATTTTTGATGACACAAGGAAAGGGAAAAATAATGTGGTCTATATTTTGATGGAACATGGGGTAAAATATGTGCTTTATAGTGTTAATTAAAAGCTGAAGAAATAGAAGTGAATTCATCCTGTGTGTTGCTGGCATCGATGTTTATAGCAGAAGCAGCAGCTGCTTCAGTCTGTGGGGAATCACTCTAAGTCACTGGGGTTCTAGCTGGTAACCCAGTGAGCTCTTCCAATCCTGTGGGTTAATCATT
>PVJI01019060.1:0-31892 GCA_004026765.1 Micronycteris hirsuta
CAAAACGTTGTTTAGTTCAGGTGACATTTTTCGGCTAGCCAGCATTTCTGTATGTATGGCCCAGTGTGTAGGCTCAAATTCAGAAGTGACCTCTTTGACCTGAGTAGTGAAACCAGAAAGCCGTCCAGTCATGGCAGCCGCTCTGTCCGTGCGTGTACCGACACAGAATGGCCAGTTCAGTGCTCCGGGTATGGAGTCGTTCAAAGACTTGAATGATTGTCCTGCAGCCGCGGTGTTGGCTGGCAACGAAAGTGCACATAACACATCCTCAGGCACCTCCTCCTGAAAAATATAGCGCACAAAACAAGCGTTGTTGCCTTGCCGTCCACATCGGCAGACTGGTCAACCGGGATTTCGTTTCACGGTGAGTCATTAACCCTCTCTAACCTCTATGCTTCAATACCATCTGTTTCATCAGTTCGTCTTGTTAAGGTGCGGGCTGAAAGAGGAACGCACGCCACTTTTTGAACTGCAGCCTCTCCTAAAAATCCACCACAAATGTCCTTAGCAGCAGGCAGGATCAACTCTTCACCAGGAGTGAAGCGCTTCTTAGATTTATTTATTTTAAAGATTTTATTTACTTTTAGAGGGGAAGGGAGGAGAAAGAGAGGGAGAGAAACAGCAATATGTGGTTGCCTCCCACTAGGGACCTGGCCCACAACCTAGGCATGTGCCCTGACTGGGAATCGAACAGTTGACCCTTTGGTTCGCGGACTGGCACTCAACCACTGAGCCACACCAGCCAGGGCAGGGCTTCTTAGCTTTAGCAAAGTGGTTAGCCACTAAAGATGATGCTCTCAGTGCAGACACATTTGATGAAGTGGTGGCCTTCAGGAATTGCTTCTGTGTTCACAGTTTTTTTCTCTTGAAAAACTCCAAAGGCTTGTCTTTTCATGCAGGGTGCTTGGTCTCCATGTGACAAAGCAGCTTTGAAGGTTTCGTGGCTTTGTTGGATAGCCAATCGCCACGTATTATACAAAGCAGGCTTGGAGAATGTGAATCACCTGTTGTAATGAACCTGTAATTTAAGTAGGACTCTTGGTGTTTTAAGTGCAGCTTTTTTATGTTGGCAGTCTTAGAGTCTTCTTCTGTCTCGTCATTGGGTCTTTTCCTCTTTTCAAAGAAGCTCTCCAGGGACGTTTGTTTTTTTACTCATTTTGGCTAGAGTTAGCATGTGGGCTTACCAAAACTGTGACTGAGACAAGTACGCAGTGCGGGAAAGAGGCGTAGACAGAAGTGGTAAATAAAATAACGGGTGGGCCACATGTGGACTAAAATAAGTGTCAGATTCTGACTTAAAACCTGCCACCAGATGTAGCTGGACAGTTGAAGTATATTAACTCACTCACCACTATAAAGCCTGCTACCAGATGCAGCTTAATTGCCACTGGCCACTCACTAATAGGGTTTTGATATGAGTCTGCAAGCAATTGATTTATTATGGTCTCTGTGCGGTCAAACCTCTCTGCTCATGATAATCTGTATTTGCAGCCACTCCCCAGCACTAGCATCACTGCCTCAGCTCCACCTCAGATCATCAGGCATTAGATTCTTATAAGGAGCACACAAACTAGATCCCTCACACACGCAGTTCACAGTAGGGTCCCCGCTCCTGTGAGAATCTAATGCCGCAGCTGATCTGAGACGTGGTTATGCGAGCGATGGGGGGCAGCTGTAAATACAGAGGAAGCATCAGCTCGCTCACCTGCCATTCACCTCCTGCTGTGCAGCCTGGCTCCTAACAGGCCATGGACCACTACATGTCCAGGGCCCCGGGGCTGGGGACGGTGCCGTAACATAGAGGGAGGGGGTATATGGAGTTTAACATGAGCAATTCCTTTATTGATTGTTGGTGTGGTAAAAGTACACGTAACGTAAAACTCACCGTTAATGGTATTTGGTGCATTCACAGTGCTGTGTGACCACCACCACTGTTTCCCTCCAGAACAGTTTTCTCACACCAAGAAGGAGCGCCACACCCTGAAGCAGCACACCCCAGTCCCCCTTGACCCCTGGAAAGCCACTCCTCTGCTTTCTGTGTCTGGCTTTGCCCGCATAAATATTTCATATAAATGGAATCATACAGTATAGGACCTTTTGAGACTGACTTCCCTCAGTTAGCACGGATGAGTACTTCATTCCTTTTTATGACTGAGTCATGTTCCATTGCATGGGTAGACCACAATTGGTCCATTCATCCACTGATGGACCTTGGGTTGTGTCCATGTTTTGACGATGGTGCATCCTGCTGCGATATGGGCAATTCTTGTCCGGGAGGGTTTTGAGAGGTCACAACACCTGCCTTGGAAGAAGAGGTGAGTGAGAATCTGGGAGGTAGAGGTAGCCAGATTTAGCAAATAAAAACATAGGACACCTAGATAAATTTGAATTTTAGATAAACAGAACGTATGTTTTTAGTGTAAACATGTCCCCTTTAATATTTGGGACATGCTTATACCTGCTGGACCCAGACCCCACCGCTTCTGACCCGTGGTTCAGACTTTTGTTCCTTAGCTTGTCTCTCCTTCTCTGATTCGCCTTGGCTGAATCAGAACTCTCCTGCCCTTATCTGGGAGAAAGAATGAATCACAAGCAGCAGAATTCAAAGCTGGGGTTTTATGTTGTAAAGTGGCTGTAAGTTTCCAGGTCATCGGCTTACAGGCGGCCGGGTCTTTTCGGCCGCCACCCTCTGGCGCCTACCCCAGGCACTGAGTGCCAGCAGCGGCGGCTCTCTCTGGCTCTCAGAACCCCATCCACGGAGCCCAGGGTTCGTGTTCTGGACGGGCCTGGAGACTCCCACATCTCAGGCGCTCCCTCCCATTGTGCAGAGAGAGCAGCTGAACCCAGGGAAGTGCCTGAAATCACCTGGGGAAGTCAAGGCAAAGCTGCAATTCAAACTCGGGATTGCCGGTGGCGCTGTTGGGAGCATGATTAGACCAGTGGTTCTCAGACTGGCAGAACCAGCCGCACCTGGGAGCTGGTTCTAAACGCATATCCTCAGCACCTTCTCAAACCTGAAGAATCACAAACCCTGAAGACGGGGCCAGCCATCTGAAAACCTCCTTGGAGGTGTGAGTGCCTGCTCACGTCCCAAACATCACTGCCTTGCCTGATTTCCTAAACCGGGAAAATGCTTTTCCAACCTTGTGGAAAAAAATGGGAAATGAGATAAGGATGTTCTTTTCATTTATTTGACTGACAATTAATCAGAAATAAAATAGACAGATTGGCCCATTTTGTGTTGTCTGTCAACCTCAAGGAGTTTGCCCTGCTGTTCGATCCGATCACCCTTCTTGATCTGCAGAGGGAAAGTTCAGTCCCTGGAATGTCGGTTTTCCCGTAGAAAGCTCTGTGAGGTCAGGGCACGTACCGTGTTCCCTGCTGTGGCCACGGAGTACAGCACATTGAAGGCACTCAGACCAGTTAAATGGTTGCTCTCGTCTTCATTTCCTCCACGCCCATCTGCCAGCAGCGCTGTCCCTAGGCTGAGCCACATGTGGGCACTGGAGTAAAAGAGAAGGCTCTGACCATGAGTCTGAGGGGCTCTGAGTCAGGTGTAGGTGGACAGAGGGGTTGGAACTTGTGTGATTAAGGGTTAGGAGGCCAGGTGTGGGAGGCCAGGTGTGAGAGAGCCGAAGGAGCCAAAGGGGGCACAGCTGATGCAATCTCAACAGGGGAGGAGAATCAGGAGGTGACACTGTAGTAGTCAAGGTCTCCAGAAAAACAGAACCAATTGTGTGTGTGTGTGTATGAAGAAATTTATTATAAGGAATTGTCACATATGAGTATGATGGTTGAAAGTCTCAAGATCTACTTAGTGAGCAAGCTGGCAAGCTGGAGACCCAGAGAGAACTGATGTTTCAACTCATGTCCAAAGGGAAGAAAAGGCCTATGTTAACCAGTGTAATTAAATATCTGGGTACCCCATTGTGGGGAGAGAGAACACACCTGACAAGGCCTGGTAGTAAAGGCATCACTACCTGTGTGGGGGAGGGTAAGTAGTTCAAATGGTTCTACAGGGTGTAGGAAGGGCTGGGGTACTGGGCTGGTACAGGACGAGCCCCGGGCTTGCACAGGAAGGCAGCGTCTGGGTTGGCCAAGGTGCTTTGTGCTGCAAGGGGGCTCTGGATGGGAGCTGTGCAGGAAGAAGCTGGCTGGGCTGGGAGGGCAGGAAAATGGTCTGAGCTGCCGCCAGAGCTCCAGAAGCATCAGCAGTATCCGTGTGGCCCTGAAGAAATGGGAGAAGAGAGAGTCAGAAAGAAAGGCCAGAGAGGAAAGAGGGGAGGGGCTATGTTAAAACCATGACATGCCACTCTCAGCTGGTCCAGGAGGGCCTCTGGAGACCTAGACACTTAATACCAGCTCATTCCCAGCAGGGGCAGGTGGGAGGCTGTTGGGGACAGAAGGCGGCTTTTCCCAAGTAGACAGCGCCTGCCACAGTCTCCTGTTGCACAACCCACTGTCAGGAAACAGCCAGGGTGGACTTTCCAGGCCTGGTCAACCCCCAGGGCCAGCGCGGGCCACCCTGTGTTTGCTCTGTCCACAATACATCAAGTTCCAGCCATGGACAGTCCCATCTCACAATGACCAGCCCCTTGGCGCTGGGAAAGTAAAGAAGGGGCAGGCAACAAGGGCAGAGCCTGGCAGGTGATTCCAGCACCAGCTTCTTGACTGAACATGGCCTTGGGCAGATCATTGCCTTTCTCTGAGCCTCCATTTCTCCCCGGCAAAATGGGGATAATATGCCCTCCCCTGCTCGCCACACAAACAGGGCTATTATTTCATAATCATATGGTAAACCATGTGAAAAAAAATGATAGCCAACCGCTTTTTGACCTACAAAATCCATAGCGTTATATGGTTCAACCCAATGACAGTGCCACTGAAAACCAGAGCAGCTACATTTCTTGCACACTCTGTGTACCAGGAGCCGTGTTCACGCGATATGCTCATGCCCACGCGTAACCCACCGAGACAGACCCTGGCTCTTCAGATGAGGGAGCTGGAGTCCCAAGAGGTTACCTGAGTTGCCTAACACCACAAAACAAGATTTTTTTTTTAAGATTTTATTTATTTATTTTTAGAGAGAGGGGAGGGAGAAAGAGAGGGAGAGAAACAGCAATGTGTGGTTGCCTCTCATGTGGCCCTCACTGGGGACCCAGCCTGCAACCCAGGCATGTGCCCTGACTGGGAATCGAACCGGGACCACTTGGTTCCCAGCCCGCGCTCAATCCACTGAGCTACACCAGCCAGGCACAAAACAGGATTTGAACTTGGGCAAATCTTTTTTTTGGGTATTTCCTCAACCATACACAAAGTTCCTAATTAGGACCATTTGCTCTGCCAACATATTCTTCATGGCTGCTCAGGTGGGAGACCACAAAGTAGCCCTAGGACTCAGAGCTCAGCCCTGGCCTGATGAAGAAGGAAAGATAAAGTGGCTTTCTTGGCAAACGAATCCTCTCAAATGGGTGCATTTGCCTGCTTGTCTAAACCTCTGCTCTTGGCCCCACCCCCTTACTTCGCTGAGCCATCTGCTCCCTCACTATCTGATGGGGAAAATAGCCTACTTCCTTGCTCCTACTATAGTTATAATTTTGTATTCTCATATCTTTAGAAGCGAGGTGTAACCTGCAATCACTGAAGT
Source organism: Micronycteris hirsuta (assembly GCA_004026765.1). Taxonomy (NCBI): domain Eukaryota; kingdom Metazoa; phylum Chordata; class Mammalia; order Chiroptera; family Phyllostomidae; genus Micronycteris; species Micronycteris hirsuta. The sequence continues at coordinate 5,648 of PVJI01019060.1, forward strand.
AGTTATGGCATGCAGGAATCTGTCTTTCTTTCCTCCCCACCCCAGCTTGTCATTAAATGGATGGTGATGATTATTATAAACAGATGGACCCTTAGAAGCAAATTTGTCTCACTGAACAAGCAGTTTACAAATGTGAACTGATTTAATCCTCCTAAGACCCCCGAGGGGCAGTCTGAGAGTGAGGGTGGTGAGGACAACTCAGTCCTTCCGTTTTCTCAAAGGGAAAACCTTATTTCTCTCTTCTCACAGAACTCTGGCACCGATGGTGTGAGTGTTCTCACACACCAAGGGAGTCGACTCTCCAGGTGCCAGCTGGGTGTCCTACTGGTCAAAGCCGTTCTGACTCTAACTGGAGTTGGCGTCAGGTTTCATGGGTTACGGGCTCAGTCCCGCAAGACTGTCTCCACTCAGAGGCCAATCACAAGTCCAGGTTGTCACCAGTGCTTCTGACAGAACCTGCCTTTGAGTTTGGCAATTGGCAAGAACAGCTCACAGAACTCAGGAAAAATAGTTTACTTATGAAATTAGCAGTTTATTTAAAAGGATCTAGCCCAGGAACAGTCAAGTAGAGGAGATGCAGAGAGCAAAGCCCGTGCTGGGGCACAGCCCGCCCCCCCCCACCCCCGCCCTCTCTGAGCAGGACCCCTGTTCCGCCCCTCCACAGGTGCCCAACCCAGAAGAAGCTCTCCAATCCTTGTCGTTTAGGACTTTTATGAAAGCTTCCTTACCTGGGCATGATTGACTAAATTATTGGCCACTCATCAGAGATCAAGTCAATCTCCAGCCCCAGAGGGCAGGGGCGGGGCTGAAAGTTCAACCCTTTAATCCGAGGTTGGTTCCCCCAGTAACCAACCCCCATCCTGATCCCCATCTAGGAGCCCGCAGACACCGTTATTCATGAGCATACAAAGAGATACTTACCAAGGTGACGATTCCCAGGGTTTTAGGAGAAGCCTGCCGAGAAACAGAGGTAGAGACCAAATCTCTGTTTCTTGTTATATCACACTCACTGTCTGTGGTTTTGCTTCAAGAGGCACACAGGTTAGGCCGGAGCTGAGTTACTCTGGACAAAAGAAAGCCCAAACCCTGCTCTTGGCTTTCTCCAGTTCACCTTAGATAACTGTAGCTGCCTGGGATGATAGCTCCCTTTCCGGAGCAGGTCCTCTCTCTTAAATCCTTGTAGGCAGTTGGGGGGAGGTCAAAGGTTCTTCCTTCCTTCCTTGATTTGATTGCTGTCAGCTCAAAGTAATCTCCTGAATGGCACATCTTGGGGAGGCTCATTCGGAACCCCTATGGAATACACAGCATATGTTTTACCCAGTCTGGCTTTTCTTGCTCAGCGTAATGTTTATGAGATTCATTCATGTCGTTACGTGTACCAGTAGCTCATTGCTAAGGAATCCGTCACATTGTGAACGCGCTGCCCCTCGGTTTCCCGTTTTCCTGCTGATAGACATTTGAATGGCTTCCGGTCTTCGCTTATTTTAAATAACGCTGAGGTCTCACCCATGACGTATGCTTCTCTTTCTCTGCAACCGTGTGGTGATTTTAGAAAGCAGTCTGGTCACTCCCTGACCCCTATCATCAGAGGGAAATATCACTATTACAACGCTATGGACAATTATATCTCAATGAAGCCGGAAAAAAATAAAATAGAATGAATGCTCTAGGGATAAAGAGAGGACATGATTGCATAAATTATAATGTAGGAAGTGAAGGAAAGGTTACATATGCTTTAAAATGACAACTATCGACTACGCTGAGAAATAAAAAAAAATTCAAAATATATAGAACGAATGAGAGTACAAAATTATAAGCACACCATAAGACTTCTTGTAAGTCCTATTTGGAAGGATAGAGACTCGCCCACAGTACTGCCTGAGGGCCCACCATGTGCGGGGCTGATCCACGGTGGGGGTGGGGGGGCGTACTGGTGAAGAGAGAGGCAAGCTCCCTGTTTAAATAGCAGAGGGTAAAGGCAACACAGAAATAATTTCTGTTTTGCATGTTGGGAGATGAGCAGGTTAATACATTTACTGAAAACGGGCTTGCCTTAATGCCTCCTTTTTTTGGGGAAATGTCCCTGCTGCCAGGACTGGGTCGGGCCCTTCTGGACTTTTGTTCTGTCACCCCTGTTACCACACTCGATTGGAACTGAATCTGTGTTTGCCCTACCCACACCCCTACACTGCGCCCAAACCCCAGCGACCCCCCACACTGAGCAGGCCTGAGAGCACTTAAAGTTGCCTTCAGCATTCGATTGATGGCTGGGTCCCTCAGAAAAAGAGAGGGAGAGAAACATCAGTGTGTGAGAGGAAGATTGATCCATTGCCTGTCTCACTCGCCCTAAGCGAGGACCCGACCCTCAACCTGGGCATGTGCCCTGACCAGGAATCCAACCGGCGACCTTTAGTTTTTCAGGAGGATGGCCAACCAAAGGAGCCAAGCTGGCCAGGGTATCGCCTTGGCTTTGGACAGCCATGACGGGATGTTCTGTGTACAACAATTGCCAACACTTCCCGATTGCGTCACAGCGGGTTCCCAGGGCCCGGCCCATAGCTCATTATAAAGGTCACTGCACTCTCAGCCGCCAGCACCACCTAACTCCGGTGCCTCTTTGTCCCGGCATGGCACTGCCTTGGATCCTCGCAGTCTTGAGCCTTCTTCCTCTGCTGGACGCCCAGAGCCCAACGTGTACCAATTACACTGTGCCTATCACCAATGCCACCCTGGACCAGGTGGGTGCCTGGGCCCCCAAATGCCGTGGGTAGCTGCCTCCCTCTCTGGGCTTCCTTTTCCCCTGCTGGGTTATGGACAGCCTCTTCTCCTGATTCTGCCCTTTTCTCTTCTGGGTCCTGGCATGGCAATCTGGTCAGCCTCCAGAGGCACTCCATTCCTCGGCCTCCAAACTTGGAAGCCTCGTTGAAAAGTCCCTCAGCGGGGCCCCGGGGGTGGGCTGATGCCTGATTCCTGGAGTGAGTTCCTGCTTGCCCATTCCTGCATGCCCCCTCCTTTCTGGAGCCCTCAGGCTCCCAATATGTAAAATGGGGAGATCTGTCCAAGTCTTCTCCCAGCCTCCATCGCCTGCTCTTGGCTTTTCCCCAGATCTCTGGCAAGTGGTTTTACATCGCTTCAGCGTTCCTTTACCCGGAATATAAGGAGTCGATTAGAAAGTTCAAGGCATCCTTCTTTTACATGACACCCAACCACACGGAGGACACGCTATGGACCAGAGAATACTCAACCATGTAAGACCCACACAGGCCAGCTCAGCCCCAGGCCCAGCCCCAGCCCCAGCTTCTGGCTTCTACTCCTAGCATTCTGGAGACCTTGAGCAAGCCCCGCCCTCTTCCTGGCCTCAGCCTTCTCATCCGTGGAATGGGTGGGGGGTCTGACTCTAATGGCCACTTGACTCTTGCCCCTCAGTACTAAGACTGTTTACTTCTCTTTGTCTTACTATTTGTCTCCCCTCTTCTGTCTGGCATTAGTGGGGACAATTGCATCTATGACTCCAGTAACTTGACGATCCATCGGGAAAATGGGACCCTGGTTAAATATGGTGAGGCTTCAGGGGAAGGGCTGCCGTGTGGAATGGGGAGGTGATGGGTGGAGTGGCCTGAGGGAGGAGACGGGGTCTTTGGGCAGAGAGAACATGGGAGAAGCCCACTTCTTACATCTCCGTAAGCCTAGCGCCTACACATTGAAATAATCAGGAAGAACTGCCAACATTTCTGAGGTCTTTCTACGCGCCAGGTGCTGTTCAAAGTGCTTTACACGAATCAACCCACTTGATACTCACGAACAGCCCTAGGAGGACAGTACAGTGATCCAGTGAAGGGATGGAGAAACAGGGCTGTCAGGGAGCTTCTCTGAGGTCACGCCACTTGCCATGAGAATCGGGTTCACCCCCCAGGTCAGCACTAGTACTGTCCCCCTTTCAACCGCTCTCTATCCTCTGGGAAGTAATGGTGGCGGCCTGTTTGCTGGGCAGGCAGTCACTTCACCCATGTCTCCACCATCACTGCAGTGAGGGCACATAGTAGGAACATACAAGTGCCAGTGGAATTGAACCACCACCACCAAGGAGCCCTGAGGCTCCTCTCTGAACCTCATTTTCCTCATCTGTAAAATGGGCGGAGAGGCCCTGACAGCCACCGTTCACATGAGGCTCCTCTGATTCCACATACATAAGCATTCAGTGTCGGGCCCGGTGCATGGCTGGAGCAGGGACACACGGCCCAGGTAAACCCCTGGCCCTCACCGATTGGCTGTGCGGCCCTGGGCACAACCAGGTTTCCTCGCCTGTGAGGAGGGGACCATTGTGCTGTCCCCTGGTCTCACCCGGAGGCTTTCTCTTCCAGAGAATGGCACAGCACACTTTGGCCACCTGATTCTCCCCAAGGACCGCGGGACCTTCATGCTTGCTGCTTTTCCAGAAGACCCGCTGAAAATTGGACTGTCCTTCTATGGTGAGCATTGCCCAAACTCCCACCCAGGCTTCCCCCAGGGCCACCCACTCCTGGTGCTGGGGCCCCAGACCCCCAGCTGTCCCTGGCCTATCACCAGGCCCCCCAACATCCTCACCAGTCCCCTTGCTCACTCCTGCAGCTGACAAGCCAGAGGTGACCCCAGAGCAAATGGAACAGTTCTATGAGGACCTCAGGTGCAGAGGCATAAGCAAGTCAGAAGTTATGTACACCGATGAAAAAAATGTGAGTGCAAGGGAGACTGGGCGCTGCTCACATGAGGGTGCTCCTGCCTTGGGCAGCCCCAGAGGCCCAGGGAGGGAGAGCTGCCAGCCAGGGCTGCACAGAGAGGCAGGAGCTCCTGCTTTTAAGGGCCTGCCTCACTGCAGAGACTGCTGAGCTTCATAGAGGCCCATGGCGGAGGGGTGGATGAGAGCCCAGGAGGGTTGTCTCTGGGAAATCAGGGAGGACGCAGGAAGCAGGTGGAGAGGATTGAGAAGGCTAACAGGAGGGGCACAGCTTGGCCAAGGTGTGGTGGTTGGGCTTGGGAGAGAGACACACACGGGGAATGAACAATCACAACGGCTTGCCACCACCCAGGCTTCTCGACCACACGATAGGGAGCAGGTATTGTGGTTCCCGGGATCGTCTGAATTGCACACAGCAAGTCCAGGACCTCCACCACCCTGATTTTTGCTTTAACTGAGAATTACCTGAGAAACTATCTGAATACTGTCCTTTAAACCTGTGTCAAGTGAAAGGCTTTACTCGGTCTTGTTATACGCAACCACATTTGCAATCACAGAGCTGATGAGGTGGTTACACTTTTTTTGTATATACACGGTATACTTTCATCATTATTCAAATAAAAATGTCCCCATCTGCTTACCAGCTGAGGTCATCTCCTGGGACCACGAGTGGCACAGGTTGTCCCCTTGCTCTTGGGAACACTGGGAAAGGGCTTCTGAACATAGGCACTGGAGTCGGTTCCCTGGTCTGTAGCCTGTCACCCCCATCTATGAGCTGGGGGACCACGGACAAGCCACATGGCCACTAGGAGCCTCAGTCGTATCAACTGCAAAATGATGGTGAGAAATCCAGATCAACAGAAGGGCTTAGCAGGTCGTAAGTGCTCTGTAAATGCCAGTTGTTCTTAAGAGTTTGAGCCCCCATTCTAGAGGTGAAGAAACTGAGGCTCACAGAGGGAAATAACTTGCCCAAGGTCACCCAGCTTGACGTGGCAGAGACCAGGCTGGCACCATGGTTGGGCTGGTGCCACAGTCAAGAGCGGACCCCACCCTCTGCCCAGGAGCCCCATGCCCTCCCCCATCATAGTGTTTCTTTTTCCACTGCCTGGTAGGATCTGTGTAAGCCCCTGGAGAAACAACACGAGGAGGAAAGGAAGAAGGAAAACGAGAGGACCAAGAAAGACACAGCTTTGGATTAGGACCTCGGGGACTTTGGGAGTCTGTCCTGAGCCCCCCACCCACCCTTGTACCTCAGTGCTTTTCCTCTGTGGCATCAATAAAGCTTCTGCATTTGTAATAAGTAGATTGTTATATATGCTCATTCACGCATTCTCTTTCATTCATTCATGCCGAGGCCTGCAATGAGTTGAGCCCTGCCGGCCCCTTGTCGGAAAAGCCCCTGCCGTAATTCCCAGGACGGGCGTCAGGATGGACGATGACATGTGGCGTGGGAGACCAGCACGAGAAGGTTCCTTCTGCAGTGGGGACATGTGGGGAGGTTTCCTGGAAGGGGCATCTGATCCAGCCTAGGAAGATTAGAAGCTTGGTAACACCTGCTGTTCCTGCCGTAAGCCAAGGGCCTGAGAGGGCACATTTGAGGCACATCAAGGCAGAGGACCCAAAGGAGGGCTCAAGTGGACAAGGGGAATGAGGACTCAGGTGTGTGTTGCCAGGCATGAAGGATCTCACTGCAGACCTCATCCGGCCATCTGGGGAGGCGAGTCGGGAGGGGCCTGACTGGAAGCAGAAAGACCGGCTTGGATGCCGCTGAACATGATTAAGAGGTGGGGGCCCGGGCTGGGGCAGGGGCAGAACAGGGGAGACCAAGGGACCTAGGTCAGAGGGGCTGAGTGTCTCCATGAAGTGTCTTCATGGCAGCCTCTTGGCACCCAACACCCGTGAGGAGGATGCGGCACCTAGGAGCCAAGTTTGCCTCCAGAAACCAGCCCTCCTGCAAATGTGTGTGAGCCCTGGAGATGGGGCCACATTGGAGGCAGGCCCATGTAGGGAAACAGAAAACTGAGCCCCCGAGGCCAGGAGTCCAGCAGGAAAACCCCGGCCTTCTTCCAGGCCCGAAGGCTTCATGACTGATAGGCGTGTGAGGGGAGCAGCGCCGCTCAGGGTGCAGAAACTCGGGCTGAGTTTGGAAAATTCGATGAGCGGCCTGAGCCACCCAGAGAGACAGGCGGAGTGACAGCCTGTTACCCCGCAGCCTGAGGCGCAGCCCCGAGGCGCACACGCCGACACCCTCCAAAGAGCTGGGCTCCAGGGACCCAAGTCTCCAGCTTCCTTTGCTCAAAGCTGGAGCCACTGCCCTGGGCCCCTGCCTTGGTCTCCCCCCATCCATCTTGAGGTCCACGGGACAGCCTCTTGGCACCCAGAAGTGAGTGGACCCAGAACCTACAAGCAATCTCTCCACGTCAGTGTCACTTTCCACGAGATCACATTTTCAACTCCACAGAGGAGTAGCTGAACAACAAATAGAAGTGGGCCCTGGTGATGGGGGCAAAGCAAGTGAGGTGCGAGAGGTGGGGAAGCTGGCTGACGGGGCGAAGGGACATTGAGAATCCTCCATTTATGCCCGAGCTGTGACCTTTATTGTAGAATGAAATATAGGCGAGCTGTCTCCCGGGGAGAACTGGCCCTTCTCCCAGGGAGCCTGCTGGTTAGCTAAGTCACACGAAGCTCTTGGTACGTAGCCACTTTCCTCTAACATATTTAAGCATAGCCCCCCAAAGTGGGACTTTGGAATCTCACCCGAGGGAAGGACGCTTCGTGCGGAACTTTTCCCAGCCGGACCAAACGCTGTCTCCAGGATTCCCCAGCGTCAGTGTTCGGGTGTGGGTGATTTCCCATCTGGTGATGTATGCTCAATTCTTGCTTTTCACTCTTCACTCTCGCTTAATAAAGTGGTTAACTATTCACCTGTGACTTGGGATTTTTATGGTCTGTGAATCCGAACCTCCACGTTAAATGGCCATGATTCTCATACATGCCCTTTTACGCATGCTGGCAAAAAAGCCACAGGAACGGGTGGGGGTTGGTGGGAACTGCGGAAGTTCAGGAAGAGAAAATCAGTAATGACTATAAACTTGGGAGTCAGACCACCGTGAATCTGGGCAGGTGACCCACGGGAACCCCAGTCTCATCGTAAAGTGGGGACATAGTGGGAACCGGAAAGGCTGGTATGCGTGCCGTGGAGGACGCCACGCCAAGCACTTAGCTCAGGGATCCTGTGGGGGCTCAGCAAGGAACAGCTGCTGCCGCCGTTTGCTGCTAAAAGGACCGCTGGCGAGAGTCCAGTCTTGTGTTCTGTAGCCACCAGGTGTCTGTGTCTCTGGCCTCGATAACAAGGGGCTTGGCCAAATGGCCTCTCCGTGCAGGTGCCTCCTGCCGAGAGGTTTATGGTTCTCAGACAGGCAGAGGGGACAAGGTTGAGAAACAGAAGCCACCAGAAGGAGGCAGGAAGAGTCTGGGAATGTGCACCCAACGGCTCCCCCAGGGGAAGGCTCTGAGTCCACCTTCCACCCCACCAAGCTGACTTTAGAAACCACAAGTCAATGAGACACATCAGAGACACAGGCATTTTAGGAATGTTTTGGGGTATTTTTTTTTTGGCTTTTTCTTTTTTTAAGATCAATATTCATTCTTCTTCATTTGCCATCATAACGAAAATAGAATTTTTAAATGCCTCAAATATACAAATATCACTGGTGCACACACATTCCAGAAAAGCTGAGGTACGCGCTGCTACGGGGTCGGAGAGCAGAAGATGGCCCGGCCCTGGGCCACAGGGAGCCCCGGGAGGGAGCGGGAGAGGGAGATGAGGTACTGAGAGGGGCCGTGGTGGACAGCTTCCTGGGACATCTCCATCCCAGGAGACACACGGGAATGGCGGACCCAACCTCAGGGAAGCTGGGAGTGAGTCATCCTGGGGGCTGGCATCCTAAGATATCCCAATGGTCCCAAAGTGTCCCACCATTGGCCACCAGGGGAAAGGTCCCCAGCCACATCTTTCCAGAGATGCCTACTCCCAAGTGTGGGACTCAGGCAGGTGGACAGGTTTGTGCCAGAGACCCTAGCCCCATCCCTTCTTACAGGCGTCCTAAGGAGGATCCAAGCCCAGGAAAACTCCTCACTTAAAAACTATCTGTCCTTCCACATAGAAAACACATATTATTAGCTGGAGGTGGACAAGTGCAGGAGACTTTCAGAGACTGCATCTGGACAGAAGGTGGCCTTGGTCCCAGCACTTGCTTCTGGGGCCGATGCCCTGGGAAGTTACTTCTCTTGATGACCAGGGCCCTTCCGTTTGAAAACACTGAGACCGAGCAGGCAGGGCCTGTGCTTCAGGGAGAACTCCTCGTGAGGGGTCTGCAGAGGGAGACAGCAACAGGCTGGCCGCCTGCCCACCTGTCCGCCTCGTCTCTGAGCCCTGAGTGCCATCAGAAGAGGCAGGAGCCCCGCAGGCTGTGGGCCTGGCGCAGGTCGGCCGACAGGGAGCGGCTCATGTGCTTGGCGGTGGAGCGGACGCGCTCAGCCGCCTGGACGGCTCGGCTCAGGGCCTTGTTGAGCTCCTCCAGGTCCTCTAGGTCCAGCGGGATGGAGTGCCGGTGTCCTCCGGCTGGCCGAGAGGAGGCTGCGGGGGGCCATTCAGCAGCTGGTCGGGCTGAGGGGGCTGAGGTAGGTCCTCCTGGAGGCGCATAGAACCTGAGGAGACAGGTAAGTGCGTTGTTAACCACAGAGAGGATTGGGGGCAGCTGAGGAGTGCCAGGTTTGTAACTGACGCCGTTCTGAGCCCCAGTGAGGCCTCTGGCCCCTATTCTCTGGGTCTCAGCTTCTTCACCTCTATAATGAGAGCAATAAACACCTACTTCGAGGAATGTCTTAGAAGGATGAAGGAAGATAAATGGAGTGTCTGACCCAGAACAGGTGCTCAAAAATGGTTTGTTCAATCTACCCATTCATTTCACAAATACTTCTTGACCAAGTGCTGTGTGCTAGGCCCTGGGGTTACAGTGGTGATTGAAGATCACCGACCCTGTCTCCTTGGAGCTTCGAATCTGAGAGCCAGGTGTGGGGGTACCAGGATCACCCAAGGCTCTGCAGCAAACCCCGTTCTTCAGAGAGGTAATATAATGGGGGTCCCATCACCAGTGCAGAATGCTGGAGAAACGAAATAGACATCTCGCCAAAGATATACGGATGGCCAACAAGCACCTGAAAAGATGCTCGACATCATTAGCCCTCAGGGAGATGCAAATAAAAACCACACGCGATGCCACTTCATACATTTCACATCCGTGGGGACAGCTAAAGTCACGAAGGCGGTACGGAGTGTTGGCAAGGATGTGCAGGGACTGGAACGCGTATGCTCTGCTGGAAAATGATGCAGGCCCTTCGGAAACTGTCTGGCAGTTCCCCAGACCGTAACACAGAGTGCCTAGCCCAGAGCTGGGATCCTGGTCCTCAGAGCCCACATGCCAGGCTTGAGGGAGGGGCTTTACCAGCACTGTCTCATGTATTGGGTCAGTTCTATTACGCTTATTTCACCAATGAGCAACGTGAAGCTCAGAGAAGCGAGGTGATGCAGGAGGCAGCGCCAAGTCTTGGTCACTCCACTTGTCCAACCACGGAGTCCTGCCCGGGCTGCTTCACCTTTTAAGGGCTCCATTTCTACATCTATATCCAACAGGAAAATTCAGGTGAAACCTCTGTCAGCTGCCTGGACATGTTAAGTGTTCCGTGAGTGTCAGTGACAGAGGCCCAGGGTCAGAGAGCTGGGAAAGGCCAGAATTCGGCTCAGAGCTAATTAGCAACTGGTCGATGCTGATACATATCACCTGAACCTAACAATTCCGTCCTTTGGGGAATATCTAACGTAATTACTGGGTTCCCACATACCCCTACCTTCTGCTAATTTGATGACCAGGTTGGCTGAGAGTTACCCAAAACTTCCCCAGGGCAGAAGCTGCAAAAACAAAACCCCACCCACCCTCCTGGCAAGAAAGTCTGATGCGGGGACAATAAGGCAGCGGACCACCAGGTGGCAGCACAGGCTCAGGCGGCTTTCAAAGGGTGCTCAGGCCACAGCCTCTGAGGATGCCCAGTCCTGCAGCGGGAGAAATTTTAGGGCATCATCAGCCCAGGTTACAGCAGCATTAGAAGCATGGTGGTTGCTGGCCACTCTGTGTGTGGTATGGACTGTCCATCCATTAGTTCATTTAACCCTCACCACAATCCCTTTCACAGAGGAGCGAAGTAACCTGCCCAAGATTACATGGCTACCGCTGGCCAGGTCTGTGGGGGCACCAAAGCCCAGGCCCTCTCTCCCCGCCAGTGGCTCAACCAGGCCTGGGGACAACAACCCGGTTAGTTCTGTCCACAGGTCTGAGCTTGCAAGGGTACAGAACGGCCGCAGAAATAGAGGCCCCGTGGTTACAGTGGGCACTGGGAGTTTATCCCGGGCCAGCAAATTCCAGGTGAAACCTTCCCTGCCCAATGAGTCAGAGCACAGACAGGTGTCCCCACCACCTCTGCGGGGGCCTGAGCGACACCACGAGGGTCGGCCTCACTCTGAACATCATACACGAGGGAGAAGACAAGCGAGCACACGATGCCTGGGTTCCCAGCTGCCTGAGACAGGCCCGAATGCCAACTACGAAGCACTTCACAAAGAGAGGCTGGGCGCGTCGGAACGGAGGGTGCTCACACAGTGGCTGGTGGGTAAGGCATGACGGGAACCGACGAGACGTAGGCAAAAGCAGGAGGGGCTGGTACGGAAGGCGCCGCAGCCAGATACCACAGTCCGGGGGGCGGCCGGGGCGGTGAGCCTGCCCGTTTGCTCCTCTGCTTGGGGCTGGAAGTCGAAGGTGCACTCTTCCTTGTGGTGGACATTTCTGCCCCTGTCACGGAAGGACACCAGAGAGATAGTCTGACCACTCGGGAAGATCAGGCGGAAAATAGAGGGTCTTCCCAGGCCCTGCCCTGTTAGAGCTGGCCACTGGGCTGGCCATGCTGGGAGTGCCTGGATTTGGGGCACAAACTCTCTGCCCAGCGTGCTCCAGCCCTGGCTGGCAGGGGCAGCCGCCCTGCTAACCAGACCCAGGCCCCAACCCCCATCAAAGAGAGCTGAAGGAAGAGACTGAGCGTCTGCCCCTACCAGAGGTGGCTGCGTCTGGGCCTTCCCCCTTGGGGGCGGACCCAAATCCACCACACAGGGGACAGCGCAGGGCATCAGTGGGAGACGGTCCCCGCGGGTCCCTGGTGACAGCACCTGGAAGACGAGAAAGATGTCAGGAGAGGATTACATCTGAATCTTCAGGCCTGGAGTCTCCCAAGCGGACCCCCGAAGCACTGAGCTTCCCTCAGGAACCATCCAAAGAGGACAAATTACCTCCCTCTGGGTGACAACAATACCGATGGCAACCGTGACAGTGAGAGTCCATATTTTATGAGCCAGGCCCTCTGCTCAGGGCCTTCAGGCATTATTTTATCAAGTCCCACAAGCCACTGACTAGCTACTACCATCACTCCCCCACTTTACAGGTGGGAAAGCTGAGGCTCCATGAGGTTGAATAGTTTGCCGAGGTTGTGAGGCTGGGAAGCCATGCTCCTCTGTCTGATGCCAAGCCCAGTGAGACAGGCCCATTCAACACGTGGGAGCAGCTCACAATGATCCCGGGCACCAGAGGGGTCAGGGGAGGCCTGAGAGTGCCCAGTGAGTGGAGGAGAGTAGGCAGCCATGTTCTCTCCCACGCAAACCCTCCAAGTAAGTTCCAGGGCCAGTCCACTTGTCCTTCAGGCCTCAGCTCAGCCATCACACCCTCTGGGAGACCCGCCTACACCCCAGGCTGAGTGAGGTACGTGCTCTCCAGCCCACCCTGTGCTCCCCCATCCCAGCTGTGCCTGCTCCCCTGGGTCACCGTCTGCTTAGCTGAGTTTCTTAGGGAAAGGGCTCAGGGCCCAGTACGGGAAGGAAGGGAATGAATGAACAATGAAAAGGACTATTGGAACTCTAGCAAAGGCAGAGGGACGTAGTGAAGTGCCAGGCCTCTGGAGTCACAAAGACCTGGGTTCAAATTCTGACTCCCCCATTTGTAAGCTCTGCATCCTTGGGCGAGTCACGTGACCTCTCTGAGCATAGCTTCCTTACTCATACGCTGGGACCGAGAAAAGCGGCAAAACCTACTTCCTAGAAGTGTGAGGATTAGCGTTGGTGTGAGGATAAGGGTTTTACTTAGCGTGATGCCCTGTATACAGTAGGGGCTTAATAAATGACAGCTTCATCAGTATCATCGGCATTGCTTGAAAGGGCCCTGGAGTCCAGCTCCAACCCTTTCATTATGGATGCGGAACCAGAGTCTCAGAGAAGTTAAGGAACTTGCTTAAGGTCACACAGCAAGTCAATGGCAGAACCAGGACTAGAAACAGCTCTCCCCACTACTCGTCCCTGTTGGGTTTGGGAGAAAGGATGAGGAGCGGAGGGAGGATGGAGGTGAGAGAAGATGCAATCCTTGCTGCCAGCCCCCCGCTGCCTAGCACCCTCCTAGTAGGACCCTTCAAGAACCTCTTAAATTATGACCATGGCTTCTCCATGTCGAGGTCAAGGAGGGTGGCTTTAGGCAGCAGCACCTGGGGCAGCAGGCGTGAGGACAGGACACCCTGGGGGGCCTGAGAATCCCAGAAAAATCTGGTTCCCTTGTCTGTGCCTTTGACCTGCCTCCAAGCGCAGGGCAGGCCCACGTCTGGCCAGACTGTCCCCGCCCTGGAGAGAAGAAGCTGCAGCCTCGCTGCCCTGGCTGCTTCCATCCCTTACCTGTGTCCTGGGTCCTAACAGGCTGGCAGTGGGGACAGGAGACTGTGCTACTGCCTCTTGGGACAATCTTGGGGGTCAAAACATGGTATTCCTGGCCTGGGGATGAACACAGAAAATTCATCGACATGGCTACAGAATCGAAGGGGACTTCGCATCATGACCTTTGCCCTCTCCCTCCAAATGGTTCGAATGGGCACTCTCCTTTTTCTATTGCACTCACACACACGATATATGTGCATAAAGATGTATCTGTGAATATATGTGTGTACGTATGTACACACATGTACATACAGATACATCGACCTTTCTGTTTATGCTAAGCTCTCTCAGGCCCCTGTTTCATCTCAGGTCCTGTTGAGGTACAACCTGCTCAGTTCTCGACCTACAGAAGCAATCCACACACACCCAGGCTGTTAGGATTTGAAAGCAAGCGAGGAAGACATAATTGGCGACAAAGAGCGCTGCCACTCTCCCCAGACGTGACTGGCTGGTTGGGATGGGAATGGCTCGTGCACGGGGACCCTGCAGCTCAGGGAGCGGGTGCATCTAATTCCAGGTCCACCCCGATGGTTGCCGGGAGAACTGCCCGGGGCTGTATCCCTGGGGTAGGCTGCTGAGCCGGTGGAGCACTCGGTGTTATCAGAAAGTTGGTCAGACTCTCAGATCCTCACCCCACCCCCTGCCTGTGCATCCCTGAATCTGAAATAAGATCTGCATGTTGCCTGATTACTGATCATTTTTCTCCCCTCTGCCATGACGGGGTTCCCACTTTATACTCTGTGTGTTGCACTGGGGTCCCTTGGACTCACTGTTGCTCTCACTTCTAACTCCTTGGCCTCTGTCGACCCAGCCGGGGCAGGGTAAGTGTCTCCTGTTTCCTGCCTTGTCCCCAGGGCTCAGCCGTATGGATCTGAGGTTAACCACCCTCCCTCCCAGTGAGGGGTGGGTGAGAGCCTTGTCTATAATTCACTTACTATAATAATTTACACACTTACTGTTAATGCTTATTTGTTTTGTCTTCTCTAGATAGTCAGATTCAGGAAAGTAGGAGCCCTCTCCATATTTGTTTTAATGTTAAGCACTTTAAAATCCTACTAAGTATCATGTCAAGCTTTGCTGTGTGCTGGGTGCCTGGTTCCTAAGACAGAGGGACTCCTGGGGAATCAGACCTGAAGGTCAGGCAGGAGTAAATGATTCTGTGTTTGTCCTGTAGCCCAGGTCCAGCAAACGGCAGGCACCTCATAAACCTCATTATGATTGACCAGCTGAATGCGCTGAACCAAGCATAGGCCCTGGCAAAGGGGAGGCGTCAGAAACCATTTGCTGAACGAAAGAACAAAAGCACCGAGATTCACAGAGGCCATGCTGCCTGACGTTTTTCCACATCACAGAACTCAGAGAAAGGACACTGTTCAAATGGCTAAATGGCACAGGCTTCTCATGATAGAGAAGACCACCTCGGGGACAGCACCCACCCAGCCCTCCCTTCTGGCCCACCTGTGTATTGGCCCCGGAAGGTGACCCTGTCTGGCCGACCGGTACTGCTCATTCCTCTCATTTTGTCCCGAGCTGCCTGTGGGCTGTCCCTGGTGGTCCCGCCCTTCTCAGAGGACAGCCGGGGGGAGGTGGGCTCAGATTCAGGACCTAGAGTGGAAAGAGAGGGGCATCATAGCGGGCAGGCAGGCGGGTCATGCAGCTCCGGGGGGTGCGTGTATCTACTCCCAGATCCACCCCTTGGTAGAAACAGCCGACACAACCGGACCCCCGCCTTTGCACTCAGCACTGGTCTAGACACATCACGGGCACCATGTCGTGCACCCCACGGCGATCCCAGGAGGAGGCAGGCACTACCCTTCCCGCACTGGTAACGGTCCCTTTAACTGCACGGGACAGGTGAGCCACCTGGCCGCTGATTCCAGAGCTGTGTTCCTCTAGGCAGCCCCCTGCACCTCTGGGCTTGGGCATCCTTGTAGCTGCAGAACATGGATATTAAGGCCCATCTTGCAAGCGAAGATTAAGTGAGGTGATCTACAGGGTCCCCCACAAATAATGCCTCTTTTTTATTACAAAATCTTTTATTACAACATCCGAAGCATGTCATTCTGTAACACAACAATATCACACTCAAGCACACCATACGGCGTTTTCGGTGACATGTTCAAGTTAAAACTATGAATTACGACGCCTGTATCATTCCCCTACCAACCACACTCACACAGGCCTTCCTCCGGCCGGACCCCGTGTGGGTCTTACAGTCGCGACAGCTATTGTTGGACATGTGTTGTGCTTCAGGGCACCACAACTGCCCAAAACACATACACAAAAGCCTCCTTCAAGTTTTTTCTCAGCCTGTGGCTGCAGTCCCTCACCACTGAACCAAAGTGCCCAAACTGTGGCCTCCAGAAATCAGTTTTGGCAGACAGTCACTTACTCCAGGACAGTCGGGCCACCTCCCGAGGCACCGAGGAAGACCTGGCTCGCCGCCTTCCTGTGGGAACAGCTTGCTCAGCACCTCCCGGTTCACTGGACAATCTCTCCGTGGACTTACTAGCAAGAGAGTGAGAGCCGATGTCACTGGGTGAGGTTTTATGTAGCCTTATCATTTCTTAAAATATGTTGACTGATTTGAGCCCTGGCTGGTGTGGCTCAGTGGATTGAGCGTGGGCTGTAAACCAAAGGGTCACCAGTTTGATTCCCAGTCCGCACACATGCCTGGGTTGCAGGCCAGGTCCCCAGTAGGGCGCATATAAGAGGCAACCACATACTGATGTTTTTCTCCCTCTCCTTCTCCCTCCCTTCCCCTCTCTCTAAAAGTAAATAAATAAAAAATCTTTAAAAAAATACATTTACTGATTTGAGAGAGAAAAAAACATCCAGGTGAGACAGAAAATCATCAATTGCTTGCCTCCCATATGCAGCCTGACCAGCAATCAAACCTGCAACCTAGGTACGTGCCCTCACTGGGAATCAAACCCCCAACCTTTCGGTGTTCAGGATGACACTCCAACCAACTGAGCCATACCAACCAGGGCAGATTTTATGCAGCCTTTAAAGATGATCAGTGAGGGGCCAGCCAAGAGAAATACTTATAATGGGAGGAGGCGAGCAGGGAAGACCAAACTAACGACCCTGGGGTCAGAATCACAGGAAATGGCTCTGGCCTCTCTGACCCTCAGTTTGCTCATCTGTCAAATGGGGATAAAAAGAGCAATTACTTCTGAGGGTTGTTGGAAGGATTAGTGAGACAATGTCCTCAAAACCCTTAACTTAGTGCCCTCCCAGAGATCCATCCCAAGTTCGCTGATCTTGTTACCACCCTGAAGGAATCTCTACTGAGCGAGTGGGTGAGTCCTGAAAATATTGTAGCTCTTCAGCTGGGTGGTGAGGTCAGGGGTATTCATTGTGTCAGACTTTATTATTAACACACATGTCTGTGATATTTTTATGCACCAAATATAACACAGTAAAATAAAATGTAAGAGTGAACGAGTGATTAAGTGAATGAGTGGGAGGGAGGGGTGTGGCTGTGGCTGTGTCCGCCTATCTGGAAGGAGCCAGAGGATGGCCACATCTGCCTTCTGTGGCTGCCCCCAGGGCACAAGGGTAGGAGTTTGGGGGTCACCAACCTGCCATAGTGAGAGCCCCAGGCGGCCGGGGAATCTGCTGGCCAGTCCCGGGCCCGGGCAGGGCGGTCATATGTGGACGCTGGCCATGTGGGGCTGTCCTGGGGTGGCTGGTGCAGGCTGTCCTCCAGCCGGAGCTGGAGCCGGGACACCTCCTCTTGCAGCTCGCGGATGGCCTGGCTAGGGTGGGGTGGGGACAGCAAAAAAGAGCAGACGCACATGAACAGAGAGGCAGCCACCCCCACAGTACTGCCCGATGGGGCAACCTTCGTCCCCGCTAGGAGGCATGGGGTCCAACTCTACTGTTACTTCATTCTAGACTGGCCCTATGGGTCCACTGTTCTTGCTACTCACCTTGAACCTCTCTGAGTTCGTGTCCCTGCACATTCAGCGAACAAAGCCTAAGTTTCTTCGAGGCTCCCCTGTCCTATCATGCAGGGTGTCTGAGTTGCTCTTCTGAGCCATGAGTGACCAATTCCCAAGAGAGATACAAGGGTGTAGAATACAGAGGGTGTTGGCTAAATTTTCCCTTTAAAATCCAAATTCTGACCTTCCTTGGCCCCTGGGCTGCCCCCCTTTTCCCTCTGTCTATAGAAATCCTAACTAGCCTCCCAGGCCTGGCCCTCCCCACCTCGACTCAGCCCTTCCCGCCTGGGTTCCCCCAAATGCTTCCTGTGGCTCAAGCCCCTCTCTCCACTCCTGGCAGGAGAGGCTTTCGTGTTTGCCTCCCCAGCCAGACAGTGAGCCACTGGCAGGCAAGGAACAAGCCCCCCCGACACACAGCCCCTGAGGTCCCTACACCTCCCAGATGCTCTGGGAGCAGGACCGAACAGGACTCCAGGCTCCGAGAGAGAGCAGAGTAAAGGGCTGCTGGAATCCCTGCGAACCCCAAACACAGTGCAACCTCTTATTGGAAGTTATGTCAATGAGCTACTAGCGTGTAGGGAGTGAATACTGTCTACATTTCCCTCCAACCAGCCCCTGAATCTCTAGTCTCATTCTGAAGGTGTCCCCGGCACTGTAGCAGATAACCCCACCCGGACAATCCTCCCCCCCCCCAAGCCCCCAACTCCAACAGAGTCAGAGTCTGCTTCAGCACTGTTGTCCTCTGGGCTGAGGCGGGCTCTCCATCTGCTGTTTGGGGCCAGCTTCCAGAGTGGGGCTCCCCTCAGGGTTAGCTCTTGCCTGGTGACCCCTGGACTTGTCAGTGAGTGTCCCCTGGCACCACCTCCAGCAATCATCAGCCCTCAGGATGAGTCCACAAGAGGGACCGGGAGGCCTCTCTCTAGCTGGGCCCCAGGGCAGTGCGTGTCCCAGGGCAGCCGGTTCCCCTGGCAATCCCCAAGGAGATGCTTGTTGGGGTTTCCAAGGCAAACTGTGAGGGTGGCGGGAGAGCCAGAGCTCTGTCACCAGTTAACCCCTGCAAGGCCGGGCCCAGGGCAGCTCGGCCTTCCTGTCCCAGGCCAAAGGCCACTGAATGAGGGCCTGGGACTTGGAACGCCCACTTCAGTGTCACTGTCTCTGGCTTCTTTTTTAAAAATCAGGATCTGAACTTTCCTGACTTAATTCTTTAGGGACTGAGCTGGCACTTAAAGTTCATCTTTCCCTGCAAACCTCCTCCCCCTGCTGGGCTCCCACCTCCGTGTCAGCCTCCAACTACATGGCCAGCCCCAAATCGGAGTCATTCTAGACCCTTCTCCTTCCCTGAACACACCCAAAGTTAACCCACTACCACGTCCTGTGGGCCCAATGCCTAAACATGTCTTCTCAGATGCACCCCTTCCCTCCCATAGCCCGTCACCTCCCTCCTGGCTGGGCAGCCTTCCCAGCGCTCTCCCAGCGTCCATCCTCATCCTCGTGGCAGCGAGAGCTCTTTCTAAAATATAAGCCTGACCACACCACTCTCTGCTTAAAATCTCCCTTACTGTCTCAGGTGTCTTTTTTTTTTTTTAATCCTCACCTCAGGACATACTTGTTGATTTTAGAGAGGGGGAGGGAGACAGAGAGGGAGAGAAACATCAGTGCAACAAAGAAACACTGCTCAGTTGCTTCTTGTACTTGTTCTCGTCCTGACCAGGGACCGAACATGCAACCTTCCGGTTTACGGGACACCCAGCTGGCTATAGAAATAGCTGGCTAATGGAGCCACACCGGCCAGGCTCAAGTGAGTCTTTATGCACTCACAGATATTTAGTGAACACCTCTGAGGCGAGCCACCATCCAAACCTCTAACCATGACATTGAGGCCCTCCAAGGTCTCCCCCAGGTCACCCCATCAAACTCTCTGCCTTCACTGCTCAACACCCACCACCTCGCGCTCAAGCATCTGGCCAGAATGAGCGTTTGACTCCTCCAAGGTGGCGGCACCTCTCACCTCGAGTGCTTTGCACATGCTGTTCCCTCTGCTAGAGATACTCTTTCAGGCCTCTTTTTCTGGTCTCAGCTGAGATACCACTTCCCCCAGGAAGCCCTCCCTGAAGCCTCTGATTGAGCTAAATGCCCCTTTTCTGTGTTTCAATAGTCCCTTGAGCTGCTGCCATCACCGTACTTATCACACTTAGGGTGTGACCACCTGTTTCTTTGTCCATCCTACAAGAGGGTGAGCCTTATGAGGCTGAGGACAGTGTCTTGTTCACTGTGGTATCCCAAGGCCTGGCATACTGCAGGCAAATAAGCCTCTAATTCCCAGGCTGATGTCAGGGGGACTGCAGAGTACACTTGTTAAACTCGGACCTGGAAACCAAACACCAGCAGCTGGACCCGATTTTACACAGAGACCACATGCCAGACGGCCCCATGACCGCACAGCCGCGGAGGCTTTGGATGGTTACCACGAAGCGGTCTCCCCAGTGCACCCTGGGATTCTGAAACAGACACCCCAACCCCACAAAGGCACGTGATTGGTCCTTGGCCAAAAGCAACCTAGAGGAGAGGTGAGAGGGTTGACCAACCTATTCTCCCATTTCTGTTCACCCAAGCGAGAACAACTTGTGCTTTCTCTACTTTCTTAGTAGAGAAACTGTGCTTGGATTGAAAAGACGAAAACTGAAAAGCAGTCTCTTCTCAGTTCATACGAGAAACGCACAACTGCAGAAAACACGTCCCTGGCGAGCGCAGACCCGCCTGGGAAGGGAAACACTGGGGGCAGAAAGAGGGGTTTCAGCACCAGAAAGGTGAACCTCAAGGTCATTTTCCACTGGCTGGAGACGTGTCTTCCAAGTCCAGATCCATGAGGTCCCACAGAAACAGACGGAAAGGTGGGGACGCCTGCATCCACCGGGCCCCAGCGCCGCCACCACTGGCCGTGAAAGCTGAGCAAGCCCCTGTCTCCCATGAGCCTCATTCGCTCATCTCTGTGACGCCCCAGCATCCGACTTACTCTCGCCCTGTCCTGGTGAGGAGGGCCTGGGTGGTCTCTGTCGGTCCACGGGGCAGAGCAGCAGCTGCGGGGGCCGGGGTGGAGGGTGGGTTGACCCTTGTGCTGGGGTGGAGCTGGTCTGAAATCTGCTTTCGCCCCTCCAACTTCGAGCCAGGGACAGCTAGGGAGGCAGGACAAGACCAAAGTGAGTTGACGTAGAGAAGACCCTCAATGTGCGAACTTGTATTGGTGGAAGATTGCGGGGGATGGGGGTGAAGAGGTCACAAATGAAGCTCCTGATGAGGTAATGACCCACTAACCCCAAAACCAAAAGATGTGCTTTTTGCTGGGAGTTTGGGGTGCTGTGCTAGGCCTACTGAGCTGTTTCTAATTAGAATGCCCCTCAAAGTCCACTCTTCTGGCATCGGATCCAAGTCTCCAGGACCCTCCCCCTGCAAAGAGCTCACTGTGCCTCATATGAGTTCCCCAGACGCATCTCACCACGTTGTCCTGGAATTGGCTTCGGAGCCTCCACCTCTCTCTGAAATTACAGTCACACCTTTGCCTGAGAGCATGTTTTGGGGGAGAGCATTCATGACTTTAGCCTCCCAAAGGGATGGGCAACCAGAGGTTAAGATCACTAATCTGGCCTGTGCATTAAAAACAATGAGCATGCCCAGGCTGATGTAGCTCAGTGGATTGAGCGCTGGCCTATGAACCAAGGGGTTGCTGGTTCAATTCCCAGTCAGGGCACATGCCTGGGGCATGCAAGAGGCAACCACACATGGATGTTTTCTTCTCTTTCTCCCTCCCTTCCCCTCGCTCTAAAAATATCTTTAAAAAACAAACAAACAATGAACCCTCAAAATTCTACTGAGCAATAGGTAAAGAAACAAACCACAAACACATGGAACAATCTAGATTAAACCTCTGGAGAATTAGGCTGAGTGAAAAAGCCAATCCCAAAGGGTATAAATTATATGATTCCATGTATACAAATAACCTGCTAGAAATGACAAAACTGTAGACATGGAGAACAGAGTGGCGGTTTCCGGGAGCTAAGGAGAGGGTGGAGGCAGGAGGGAAGGGGTGTGTCCCTGCTGCGGAAGGACCCTGACTGGTCCACCTCGGTGTCTGGTTGGCACCGCATGTCATTTCGCACAGCGTTTGCTCTGGGGGAAGCTGCGTGAATGGCCCATGGGATCTCAGCGTATTATTTCTTACAACTGCCTGTGAACCTATCATTAATTAATAAAACTTTCAATTACAGTTTAATTGAAAAAAATGTAAGTGATGAGCCTTAAAAGGAGGCAAAGCTAATCGGAGGAGTTCGAAGTCAGAGCAATGGTTACCTGTGGGGGCAGGCGGGGCAACAAGAAGGGGCTCGGGGGGACTCCAGGGCTCTGAGCATGTGGCGTTTCTGGGTCTAGGTTCACTTTGAGAAGATTCATCAATTTATGGTCTTTCCTTTACGTTTTATTTCAATACAAAGCTCACATGCATTTTTAAAAGTAAGAAAATAAATTACAGATAGTTTTTATAGACATGGAATGTATTCATGATGCAATGTTTAGTGAAAAAAAAAGGTTATTGAACATTCATGTATCATATGACCCCATTCTGTTTTAAGTATATGTAAATCAACACACACACACACAATGTATGTAAATAAACACACACACACACACACACACACACACAGAGGCACAGAAAGCCTCTCATAGGTTCTGCACCAAGACGTCTGCAGCGACAGTTTGCAGCACATTTTTTTCTTTTGTTCCCTTTTGCCTGCCCTAGCTGTAATTTCAGTTTTCTACAATGAATCTGCAGGATATTTTGTATCCTGAAGGGTAATGCAAGTTTTTTGGTTGGTTTGATTTTCTAATCCAGGCATCCCAGCCACTCCCAGGTCCTGGCCAACCCAGGTGCACCCACTCACCCATGTCAGCTGCCATCCCCGGCTCCAGGAGGAAGCTGGGTGCCCTCTGCCGGAGAGGACTGTCCCGAGTGGAGGGGTGCCTCTGGGCTCGGCTCCTGGGTGTTCTTGGTTCAGTGGCTCTTCTGGGGACCGAAAGACCCCTGGCCCGGGGGTGGGAGGCTGCATCCCAGGGCACAGAAGCAGTGAAGGGCTGGGCTAATGTCCCTGGGGTTCTGGTGGGTCACAGAGGGAGGGACACGGTGAAGTCACACAGAGCAAGGTCACACAGAGCAAGGTCACAGCCTCCGAGCCCCTCCCCATCCTGAACTGGTGACCTCCTGCCTTTAGGACCGCGCACCCTGGATGGAAGTCTTTCTGAGGATGCACCTCCGTTACACATGCATCTCCTTACACACCGCAGTTTCACACCTGTCCACCAACGTAGGCAAAATTATAAAGCTCAATTGTGCTCTTAGAAAATCCACAAAGAAATAGAATTTCTAACCCTTTCTTCCCATGTAGCCCTGGGTTGCCACGTGGGCCTCCAGAGGGGTCTGTGCCTGGCCTTGAAGACCGTCACTCTTCATGGTGGCTCCATCCCTCACCCTTCACCTAAGTCCCCTCCACCTTCTCTTTTCCCCTGGGGTTCCAGCCACCCCTCCCCCAAGCAGCCACCCTGACAGCCTTTTGTCCTCAGTCTTCTGCTCGCCCCACACCACCCTCCCGTTCTTATTTACTCACCATTCACTTGGTTATTTGCCCAACAAATATTTATTTTCCGGTCTGTTGCTAATTGGCTGAGCGATGCTGGGCAAGTCACTTTCCCTCTCTGAGCCTCAGTTCCCCTCCATCAATAAGACGGGGAAGGAACCATTGTTGAGGGGATGGTGAGGTCTCTGAGAATACCCAGTCCATCGCTCCTGCTCTGGGCTCACAGGCCACTTCGGTTCCCAGGCCATCCCAGGTGTGTGCACTGATGGGACAATGGTGGGGGTCCCCGGGGTGTACCTGACGTGGGAGAGCCGGTGCTCTGGGGTCTGGTTGAGGGGCGACACTCTGCTGGTTTCTGAGCCCACGAAGCCACTGTCTGTCTCGGGTGACGCCACCCAGGGCTCCTGTAACAGGCAGTGTCCCTTTAAGTCTGAGGAATGTGCCCGAGGCAGACTAGGAAGACCTTCCCAAACGCTGGCCTGGGCCTCACATTCCAGAAGCTAACAGACTGGACTGGGGAGGCTGGCCCAGCTCCCAACATCCAGGCCCAGGCTCTCAGCACCCAGCACGAGCACCAGGCCAAGAGCAGAGACGCCACACCCCGACGGGACCCTGAGCAAGTCCCCCTTCCCTGAGGAGTGGGAGCCAGGGCCCTGGGGAGCGATACTACAGATTTCCTGAACTGAGGAATAGAAAGAGGAGGAAGCAATCCCACTATGGGATGGGGAAGCTCATTGCCACGTGTCTTCTGGCCTGGGGTGGGCCGCCATGGCCCTGTCTGACTGCAGAAATGCCCAATGAATCTGGAAAACGAAATCCACCCCACTTCCTGCATGCCAGGTCTCACATGCAAGGCACCAAGGGCACAAAGAGAGTCACCCAGGTGCCTGCCCTCATGAGCTCATGTTCTAGTGCAGATTCCTTACCACGGTCTCATTAGGGCTACGGGGGGTGTGTGTGTACTTGCTTATATATGTGTTCTTCTATGGGAATAAGTCATTCCATAGTGCACGTCACATTCCCCTAGTGAACTGTGATCCCTGTAACAGTCTAAAACCACTGCTCTAGTGCACAAACAGGGCACAGAGTCCAGGATAAGCCTCCCAGCTGTGCTAAGCAGGCTCAGAGTGCTACCCGCTCTCTCAGAGGAGGAAGAGCCGCTGGCAGAGGAACAGGGGTAGGCGAAGCTAAGACAAAGAGGGGGCATTGGACATAAGCCCTGTATGTTGGGCAGGACTATGACTGGCAGAGACAGGAGCAGGCATTCTGAGGAGGCATGGCGTGAGCAAAGGTCCGGAGGCAGAAAGTTCCCTGAGGTTCTGAGCCCATCCCCCTCTGTGGACACCTACCTCCAGATTCGGGCCACCAGCTTGGCATAGAGACTTGTGTGGAAGGCGCTCAGAGATGCCGCTTCCCTCTAGGCTGGTCAGACTGCTCTGGTGGGATGCCGCGGGCTTGGTGCCCTGCGAGTGGGATGGCCTACCAGGGCCCAGAGGAGCTGCCTCGGCCTTGCCCAGGTCCGGCAGGGGCCCATCTCTGGCCATGGGTGCATGGAGGCCTGCTGGTTTCCTGGACACCATCTGCTCCACAGTCTCCCTGGCAGAGAAGGAGAGGATGTCACGGCCTGGCCTGAGCCCGGCAGCCCTTTCCTGAGAGTGGGGCATCCAGGACACAAGCTCTGATCAGACGCCCCTGGATGCCCATGCTGGTTCTGCCACCTTCGGGCTGTGTGACCCTGGGCAAGGCACATGCCCTCTCTGAACTTCACTTTTCTCAGCCACAGAATGCGATGCCAATCACACCCACCCAGTACAGCATAGAAAAATGGTGTGGAAACAAGCGAGTGAAAGCTTCGTTTCCCAGGCTTCGGGAATTTCCATAAACCTCAGTCTACTCAAAAACACTTTACGTCCCTATTATAAAGAGAAGACCAGTATTTTGTGTTGCAAAAAGAAACTGACATCGAAACCAAACACAAGAATGATATTATCACATTTTAGATCGGTCCTGTTGCCTGCTGAAGGCTGTGGCCCAGGTCTGCTCTCTTCTCTCTCTCTCTCTCTCTCTTTAAAGGAAGATGAAGAAAGACAAAACAGCACTGAGACCTTCCCCTTGGATGCACTAGATGGTCTGAGACTGACAAGGAGAATACTGTCCTTTAAGGCTGCCTCTCTCCTCCTAAAAATCACGTCCTGCACAACCCCAGTCATTCCAAGTGCTGTCAGTGGCCTACGTGGAGAGACCTGGAGCTACAGGTCATGGAAGCCATGTCTGAGTAGTGAAGAGTTGTCTCGCTCACAAAGACAATCACCACCTTCATTGTTTCAGGGTTGGACGAGACAAGTGGTGGGGGCTCAGGGACGTACTCGAGGGGGGTCCGGTGATTCCTCTCAGCCTTAGCTGGGAGTTGCCTTGAGGAAAGCCTGCTGGCCTCTGCTGTCCCTGGAGCTGGAGCTGACCCGTCCACTGCCAGGGTGCTGCCCTGTTCCTCCTGCTCCTCCTCCTCTGTCCTAGTGGCTTCTGGGAGGGACTTCACACTGAGGTACCTGCAGAAGGACACACAGAGGGGCATGACCCTTGTCCAGCAGGAACAGCCAAGATCCAGCCCTTGGGCCAGATGCCCAGCTCCCTCCTGGTGGGCACTCACCGCTCTAGGAGCCCATGGAAGTCTTGCTCCACCTGCAGCTCCTTGTGCCTGAGTCGGGCCGGGAGCCCCCGTGGCCTGTCTTCTACCTCACTGCCAGTGGGGCTCACCTCCCTGTTCACGTGCAATGCGCAGGGGTCAACACTGGTGGCATCAGGCTGGGGGCCAGAAAGGAGGAGGGGCAGAGATTCAGCAGATACATAAACCCCCCTTGTTAAGGACCTGCCTCCTGTCAAGCTCATGCTGGGTGCCAAAGAGCAAAAAGTAGGTTAGACTCGCCCACCCCACCAATCTTTTCATGTGTGTGCAAAATGTAGGGGCCGGATCACACGATTCTCAATCACTGTACTTCACAACAATCCCATCAGTACATAGAGTTATTGCCACCCATTTTCTAGACTGAGTGTAAACTGAATCTGCGCCTCCATGTCACTGAGGCACAAACGATTTGCCCAAAGC
>PVJI01019061.1:0-31925 GCA_004026765.1 Micronycteris hirsuta
ATTTGAAATGAAGAATATACTAGGAGGAATGAAAAGGCTACATGAAGCAGAGGGTCAATTCAGTGAGCTGGAAGGCAAGGTAGAAAAAAACACCCAGTCAGAGCAACAAAATGAAAAAATATTCAGAAAGAATGAGCATAGTTTAAGGGAGCTTCTGGATGACATGAACGTAACATAGGGATACCAGAAGGAGAATAAGGGGAGTAAGGAATAGAAAACCTGTTTGAAAAAATAATGACAGAAAATTTCCCTAACTTGGTGAAGGAAAAAGTCATGCAAGTTCTAGAAGCACAGGGAGTCCCAATCAAAATAAACCCAAAGAGGCCCACTCCAAGACACATCAGAATTAAAATGGCAAAATATAAAGGCAAAGAGAGAATCTTAAGGGCAGCAAGGGAAACAGCTAGTAACACACAAGGGAGCGCCAATAAGGTTATCAGCTGATTTCTCAACAGACACACTACAAGCCAGAGTGACTGGCATGAAATATTCCAAGTAATGAAAAGCAAGGACCTGCAACCAAGACTACTCTATCCAGCAAGGCTCTCATTTAAAAATGGAAGGTGAAATAAAGTGCTTCTCATACCAAAAAAAAAAAAAAAAAGGGGGGGGAGAGATGAAAAAAAAGTACATCTCCACAAAACTAGCATTGCAAAAGGCACTAAAGGGACTGCTTTAAGGAGAAGAAGAAATAGAGAGAAGAGCACAGGTTTAAAGGGAAAAAAATGGCCATGAATTAGTACCTTTCAATAGTAACCTTAAACATATATGGATTAAATGCTCCAATCAAAAGACACAGGGTAGCTGAATCAACACGAAAACATGGCTGGCATATCCCTGGCTGGTGTAGCTCAGTGGATTGAGCGCAGGCTGGGAACCAGAGGGTCCCGGTTCGATTCCCAGTCAGGGCACATGCCTGGGTTGTGGGCCAGGTCCCCATGAGGGCCACATGAGAGACAACCATACATTGCTGTTTCTCTCCCTCTCTCCCTCCCTTCCCCTCTCTCTAAAAATAAATTAAAAAAAAAAAAAGAAAACATGGCTGGCATATATACTGTCTACAAGAAATGCACCGCAAAACAAAATATTTACACAGGCTGAAAGTGAAGGGATAGAAAAAAATATTTTATGCAAATGGAGATAGAAAGAAAAGCTGGGTAGCAATATTTATATCATACAAAATAGACTTCAAAACAAAGGCCATAATAAGAGACAAGAAAGTTCACTACTCAATAAGTAAGGGAGTTGTCTAACAAGAGGATATAACCCTTGCAAACATATATGCACCCAATATACGAGCACATAAACATGTAAAGAAAATCTTGGATGACTTAAAAAAAGAGATCAATAGTAATACGGTCATTATAGGGGATTTTAAAACCCCACTGTTAACAATAGATATATATTCCAAACAAAAAATCAACAAGGATATTGAGGCATTAAATGACACTCTAGACCAAATGGACTTAATTTATACTTACAAAACATTTCACCCCAAAGAAGCAAAATACACTATCTTCTCAAAGGCACACATAGATTCAAAGATAGACCACATGGTAGGACACAAAACAAACATAAAAAAATCAAGAAGATTGAAATCATATCAAACATCTTCTCAGATCACAGTGGCTTGAAACTAGAAACCAACCTCAAGAAAAAAAACCTCAAACACATTCAACTACATGGAGGTGAATAACATGTTATTAAACAATGAATGAGTTAACAATGAGATCAACAAAGAAATCAAAAAGTATCTGGAAATGAATGGAAATGAACATACAGCAACCCAAAACCTATGGGACACAGTGGTAGCAGTCCTGGGAGGGAAGTTCATAACAACATGGGCCTACCTAAAGAAGATATAAAAATCTCAAATAAACTACCTAATCCTACATCTAAACACTAGGGGAACAATAAGCAAAGCCCAGAGTGAGTAAAAGGAAAAAAATAATTAAGGTCAGAGCAGAACTAAATGACATAGAGACTAAAAAGCAATTCAAAAGATCCATGAATCCAGGAGCTTGTTCTTGGAAAAGATAAAAAAAATTGACAAACCTTTAATCAGATCGCTTGAGAAAAAAGAGAGAGGCCCCAAATAAATAAAACCAGAAATGAAAGAGGAAAAGTAACAACCAATACCACAGAAATACAAAGGATTCAAAATTACTATGAACAACTAAAATACAAAGGATTCAAAATTACCAAGAAATTGGACAACCTGGGTGAAATGGATAAATTTCTAGAAATGTACAATCCTCCAAAACTGAATCAGGAAGAAGCAGAAAACCTTAATAGATCAATAACTAGTGAAATTGAAGCAGTAATAAAAGAACTCCAACACACAAAAGCCCTGGACTGGATGGCTTCACAGGTAAATTTTACCAAATATTCAAAAAGAGCTAACACTTATCCTTCTCAAACTATTTCAAAAAATTCACGAAGAGGGAAGACTCCCAAACTCTTTTTATGAAGCCAGTATTATCCTAATTCCAAAACAAGTTAAAGACACTAAAAGAAAAAAAAAATTATAGGCCAATATCTCCAATGAACATAGATGCTAAAATTCCCAACAAATATTAACAAACCGAATCCATCAATACTTTAGAAAGATCATACACCATGATGAAGTGGTATTCATCCTAGGGATGCAAGGATGGTATAATATTTACAAATCAATACATGAACTACATGAACAAAATGAAAGACAAAAATCACATGATCATATCAAAAGATGCTGAAAAAGCATTTGATAAAATCCAGCACCCATTTGTGATAAAAACATTCAGCAAAGTGGGAATGGAGAGAGCATACTTCAACATCATAAAGGCCAAATGTGAAAACTCTATTGCCATCATCATACTCAGCGGGCAAAAACCAGAAGCATTTCTTTTAAGATCAAGAACAAGACAAGAGTGCCTGCTTTCACTACTCTTATTCAACATAATATTGGAAGTTCTAGCCACAGTGATCAGACAACAAGAAGAAATAAAAGGCATACAAATTGGAAGAGGAAGTAAAACTGTCTTTATTTGCAGATGACATAATAGTGTACACGGAAAACCCTATAGGCTCCGCTAACAAACCACTCAACCTAATAAGTGAATTCAGCAAAGTAGTGGGATACAAAGTCAGTGTTCAGAAATCGATGGCATTTTTGTACTCCAACAATGAACTATCAGAAAGAGAATCCAAGAAAAAAATCCCATATACTATAGCAACAAAAAATAAAGTAACTAGGAATAGATTTAACCAAGGAGATTGTCACGAATTCTGTCCAGCAAAATTCGTATTGCCATGGCAGTGTGTAAATAATTTTACACGTAATACTCTGGACTAGAAATTCCGGGACCACGAGTCCCCTCCATTATCATCTTGGAGAGTCCATGAGCTATGGCCTGATAGGTTTTTATTCTCGTTTCTCGGGCACATTACATCTGAATGGTCTTCACTAACTATGCATGGATTGTAGATTTACATTACGTGGTAGATGCCCAAGATGGTTCGTCAAGAGG
Source organism: Micronycteris hirsuta (assembly GCA_004026765.1). NCBI lineage: Eukaryota > Metazoa > Chordata > Mammalia > Chiroptera > Phyllostomidae > Micronycteris > Micronycteris hirsuta. The sequence goes on from PVJI01019061.1 coordinate 3,513, forward strand.
ATAGATATGCAAATGGAAAGACAATAGGCTCTGAGCAGACCTCGGGTCTCAAGAAACTAGGCATGCATTAGCATAAGTTCTTTTGATACAGGGAGAGAGAGGTTTTAACAAGAGCAAGGTTTTTAAATCTAAGAAATATGCCATCCTGATTTACCCACAGGAAATTCCACTGTCACACACGTGGGTCCTGCTTGCCGACTTATGTTCCACAAGAGTCCGTGCTCCCTTAGACGTGAAACATTAGAGCTACAATTCCCAAGGTGGATACATGAATTTCCTTTAGGAGATAACAGACTTGTACTCAAAAACACTACAAGATACTGAAGAAAGAAATTGAGGAAGATACAAATAAATGGAAACACATACCATGTTCAGGGATTGGGAGAATTGACTTCATTAAAATGTCTATACTACCCAAAGCAATCTATAGAGTCAATGCAATTCTTATAAAAATACCAGTGGCATATTTCACAGATCTAGAATGAATATTCCAAAAATTTATGCGGAATGAAAAGAGACTCCAAATAGCCTCAGCAATCTTGAGAAAGAAAAGCAATTTTGGAGGGATCACAATACCTGACATCAAAGTATATTGCAAGGCCACTGTAATTAAAACAGTCTGGTACTGGCATAAGAACAGACACATAGATCAGTGGAAGAGAATAGAGAGCCCATAAATAAATCTATGTCTCTATGGTCAATTAATATTTGACAAAGGGGACATGAGCATACAATGGAGTAAAAACAGTCTCTTCAATAAATGGTGTTGGGAGAACTGGACTGGTACATGCAAAAAATGAACCTAGACCACCAGTTTACACCACACACCAGAATAAACTGAAAACTGATTAAAAAACCTGGATATAAGTTGTGACACTATAACAGTACTAGAGGAAAACATAGTCAGTAAAATTTCAGATATCTCACATAGCAATATTTTTGCTGCTATGTCTCCTAGGGCAAGGGAAGCAAAGGAAAAAATAAACAAGTGGGGCTACATCAAATTAAAAAGCTTCTGCACAGCTAAAGAAACTACCATCAAAATGAAAAGGGAACCAAATGCATGGGAAAACATATTTGCCAATAATACATCAAACAAGGGTTTAATCTCCAAAATACATAAAGAGCTTATACAACTCAACACCAGGAAGACAAACAACCTAATTAAAGAATGGGAAAGGACCTGGACAGACACTTCTCCAAGGGCCCAGAGGGCCCAGAGACTTATGAAAAGATGCTCAGCATCACTAGCCATCAGAGTAATGCAATTGAAGCAATAATGGACATTGACAACAGTGTCATGAGTGCAGAGGGAAGGAGGTATAAGGGGACTAAATGGTAGTAAAAATACAATAAAGAAATGAGTAAATTTTAAAATACCACAATGAGATATCACTTCATACCTGCCAAAATGTCCATCATTAATAAATCAATAAACAACAAGTACTGGAGAGGATGTGGAGAAAAGGGAACCCTAACCCTAATGAACTGTTGTTGGGAATGCAGACTGGTGCAGCCACTGTGGAAAACAGTATGGAATTTCCTCAAAAAATTAAAAATGGAACTACCTTTCTGACCCAGTGATTCCACTGCTGGGAATACACCCTAAGAAACCTGAAACACCAATTGAAAAGAATTTATGCACCCCTATGTTCATAACAGCACTATTTACAATAGCTAAGAGTTAGAAACAGCCCAAGTGCCCATCAGTAGATGAATGGTTAAAAAAAACTGTGGCACATTTACACCATGGACTACTATGCAGCAGTAAAAAAGAAAGAATTTTTACCTTCTGCAAGAGCATGGATGAAACTGGAGACTATTATGCTAAGTGAAATAAACCAGTTGGTTAAAGATGAATACCATATGATCTCACTTATAAGTGGAATCTAATGAACAAAACAAACTGACAAGCAAAATAGAACCAGAGACACGGAAACGTGAAATGGACTGACAGCTGGAGGAGGGGAGAGGTGTTGACTATTTGGAAGAAGGTGAAGGGATCAGCCAAAGAACATATATGCATGACCTATGGACATGGACAATGGTGTGAGCGTTGACTATGGAAGTGGGAGTGGGCTGGGCTGAGGGGGCAAAGGGGGAAACATTGGGACAACTGTAACAGCACAAACAATAAAACATTATTTAAAAAATAGAAACAGACTTGTAGATACAAAGAAGAAACTGAATGTTAGCAGATTGAAAGGGTTTTGGAGTGAAAAATTTAAAGGGATTAAGAAGTAGAAATCTGTACTTACAAAATAGTCATGGGGATGTAAAGTATGACATAGGGAATACAGTCAATAATATTGTAATAATGATGTATGATGCCAGGTCGTTTCTGAACTTATTGGAGGAATCCCCTTGTAAATTATATAAATGTCTAATTGCTATGCAACTGAAACTAATATAAAATAATATTGAATGTCAACTGTAATGGATAAATTTTAAAAATCCACATTTCTTATATTCAGCTTCCTGGGAGAACCAAAACCAAGCCAGAAGCCCTTTGTAATAATGAAACATGATGTTACTTTTCTCAGCTTGTTTAATCTAATCTTTTCATTGCCAAGTATTGCCCATTTATTCTCTGATGCCCATCTTAATCAGCATCTGCTCCACACAATCCTCTGATTCCCCAGTTAATCATAACTTCATAATCCGGTGCCTATACCTGGTTTGTAGATGCTTATCTTCTCTTTCCACTTTTCTCTAAACGTTTTAAAATAGGGACTATGGAATAGTGGTTAGTGCATGGCTCCTAGAGCCTTTGGTGTCTTGGACTCAATACTGTCGTTTTCCCCTCACTAAACCTCGTCGGTTAGATGGCCATCATTCTATGACCACTCTCCCCAACCCTCCAGGTGTGTGACTCATCATTTATGAATTCCTTGTTAGTAATTTCTCAATAAATATTATTTTGGGGGGGGTGAATTGAAGGAATATCAGTCAGTTAGACAGGTAGAGATAATTCCTGGGGAGGTGGGGAAGAGATAGCCTCAAGGGTAGGGTTTGTCTTCTGTCAAGTGGAGGCCAGGAAAGATCATTATTGCGTATCTATTCTGTGCCAGGTACTTAATTACACTGCCCAATTTAAGCTCCACAACAAAATTGTATAAATTCATATGTCTATTCTTATTTTACTGAAATAAACTAAGTTCTGTGAGGTTAAGTAAAATCCTGTAGGTCTCTCAACCTGTGGCGGCAAAGTCAGGACTTCAACTCACATGTGTGAGTTGCCTCGTCCTCTGATGTGAGTGCTGAGATGAAGAAGCTGTGGCAGAGAGACTGCTTCAGGACAGTGGGGGCCAGGACCCAAGCTATGCCCAACTCCACTTTCCATATTGCAGGTGATTACCTCTGTCCCCTCTGCTCTCGCTCACCTGCTGATTTCTCCAAAGAGGCCTTGGGCAATGACTAAGCCTGGAGCTGTCCAGTTTACCTTCCAAACCTAGTGGGAGAGACTTCCGAGGTACATAATAGCTTGTAAAATGTAATTTAACCTAATGCACTGCTGTATTGTTACTAATATAAGCCCCATTGCATGTGTCTCTGAGCCGGCCAATCATAGGAGTTTTCATAAAGAAAATGTCTAAGCCAAGGCAGCTGCTATTTTTCCAAACAAATGGAATGGGATTTAAGCCATCTGATCAGGGGCTAGCATTGGTGGCCTCCGTGACTGTAGTTGAGATTCTAGGATTCCAAGAAAATGTCGGGGAGAAATTCCCCACTATCCCTTCAGGAATGGCACAAAGACCTGTGCTGAGGACCCCTTTGTTTCCATGACTCCCCACCCCCACCCCACAACCAGCATTGCTGGAACAAGGCTGCCAACATCTCCAAGGGTATTCTGTGTGCGCATGGGCTAAATTCTTCACATTAACACAAAGACATCTCAAAGAAATAAACAAGGACTTGTAATATTCTTCAGGCTAATTAGAGAGGTCTTGTAAAAGATAGCTAGCATCTGAGGATATTGAATCAAATCGCAATTCAACCCTCATCTGACTAGTATACAGAGGAGATGATTAAAATACACTCAGGTAGGGGCTCCACTTACCTTCCTTCCAATTTCTGAGTGTTAATCTACCCTCCTCTTCCCTCCCACACCAAAGCTGTCATTGAGGGGTGCCATTGGGTTCCCTGCAGGGAGCCGTCCTCCCTCCTCCTCTCTGTCACTCAAGCCATGCTTCAAAACTCCTGCTCCAGAGACAGGGATCAGGCCCTGCACTCTGGAAGCAAGTGTGTGGCCCACTTCCCAGGAGAGTGTCTGCCCTGTCATATCTAGTTTGTGGCCGCATGCACCTCTGAGATTTCTAAGGGCCACAAACTGAATCTCAAAGCAACTTGCTTGAAATCCTCAGTATTTAAAATGGTGATGGGAAAAAATCAATCTGAGTATCCAATGTTAAGAAATTCTCTCTTTGAGATAGTCAGATGGGAGAGGTCCCTCCTCTGGGACTTGAAGGCCTCTGGTGCTGTTAGGTAGGCATTTGGAGTGTGTGTGTTGACGTGAAGTGACTAGAGCGAGTAAGAAGTGTTGGATGGACAAGGGGAACCTCTCTATGTGCCCAGGATGAACACGTGGAGTGGAGAGGGCACTGGGCTTCAGGTTTTAGCCACTGCTTTGCCAGCCCTGGCCATTTGAAACTGATGCATCACAAGTTAACTAAACGCCACAGTCTTGGTCAAGCCTAGGTTATAGCTTTGCTTCAGGTTCTGTTGTGCTTTCCAAGACCTTTCATTCACCGTCACTCCAGCAATCTACCAATCTGTTCGTCTTTCTATCTGTCTGGCCTTACTCTTTTTCCAAATGAGCCAAAAATTTCATCTTCAAAAGAGTCCTGACTTTGATGAAGCCCCGACCCCGTCTCCCTTCCAGACCTGTCTCTCTTGACCTCTACATTATAGTCTACACCCCACTGAACTGGTCACACTCGCACCTGCCTGCTATGGCACATGCCATCCCTCCTACCTATTGAATAGAACAAAAAGGCAGAGGAAGGGTGAATTTGCTCTCGCTGCTTGATCTGAGACACCAGTCTTCTCCTGCTCTCTGAAATCACTGCTCCTGGTTCTCAAGCTTTTGGATTCAGACCAGAATATACACCATTGGCTGTGCTTCTCAGGCCTTCAGACTTAGACTGAATTACAGCACAAGTTTTTCTGTTTTTTCTGCTTACAGACAGCAGATTGTGGGACTTTTCAGCCACCATAACTGCATGATCCATTTCCCCTAACAAATCTCCGTGTGTGTGCGTACACGCGCACGCTGGTTCTGCAGAGAACGCTGACTAATATGGCGGAGGGTGAAATACATAATTTTCCTTCTGTGTACCACTTGAATCTGGTCTGATGGCCAATCTACCCCTCCGTGAGCTCTGCATTCAGTCTGGGTGGGGAGAGTTATCAGACAGCCCAAATGTAGTCATTCTGAAACTCTAGGGTTCCCAAAATGTGTGAAAGTGGGAAAGCCAAAGGAGGCGTTTTGGGTTGGCCCATGGGGAGGGAGGCAGACAGTCTCGCTGCCTGATGGCCTGTGTTTGCTGGTGAATGCACTGTCTTGTTTCACATTTCCTAGGGCTTAGCTTCCCTGTCCAGGTAGCATTTCAGAGCCTGGTGGAGCAGAGCAGTCTGGAACAGAAGCAGGAACATGTCACAGGTTTTTATGGCAGTCATTCCTGGAATTTTAATTACTATGTCTTCACATTATTATATATATACATATCCTAATAATGAGATTACACATTTCAATTAGTATGTAATTATGAGTTCCATTACTTAAAGAAAAATACTTGGGGATAATTACACAATTATGAAGTACAATTAGAAAATGACATATAATTAAATTTAGAAAAGCTTTTGAAACATTCCCTCTACCCTTCTACCCTGCCCTCCTGTACAAAAGATTTCTTATATTTATTCTCTCTCCTCTTTTTCAAGTACAAGTGAAGCCCAGTCCAGCCCAGTGTGAACAAGGGGTAGGTATTCCCTTGGAGGGTCCAGGGACGTTATATCTTGGGATGCAAGCCCTCATGGCCTCTTGGGGTTTAGGAACATCTCGATTTAGGAAGATCTACATGAGGTTGTGGATCATGAGGGAATTTTTTCAACGCTGAGTAGTATTGTCCCATCTTCCTCGGTACTCCACCTGCTGGGGGTGCAGACGAGGAACAGTGGCTGGAAATGTTGCAGGAGGCTGGACTTTTTACTGGTAAGAAACAGATTATTGAAGGTCATCTCTTACATGCCACAGCAGTTTATCATTTTGAAAGCATTTTACTTTTCCCAACTCATTCAATTCTCAGCACCATCTAATGAGGCAGGAAGATAGGGTAAGTTCTTGTGTCCCTTTTGGAACTCCTTCCTTTGGTCTCTGAATCCACACTCTGGGTTTTTGTCTTCAGTTCTCCAATTTCCCTTTTCAGTCTTCTTCATGGCTTCTTTTTCTAATTGTCTCACAGCTTAAATTTTATTGTTCTTCAGAGTTCCATCCTGTCTCTTGCTCTTTTTTTCTCTCTTTGGCAATTCAGTTATGTTGAGAGGAGCAGGTAGGGTGAAGTTGGGTGGTGGCAGGGAGGCAGCCAGACGGTGCTCAGACCCACAGTGGCAGAGACTGGCCATTGTGCATACACCGACTTCTCTTCCTCTGAGGCACAAAGTTAGTACGTCTTCCCCACGCTTCCCTGATGCTATGGGTGGCATGAAACCAAGGAACCCCACTTCTAGGCTTGGACCATAAAACTTCCTCTCAATCCTCCACTTTCTCTTCCAGCATCTCTGAATGTTGATGTCCAGGACTGCATTCAAAGTCACTTTGAAGAAGGCAAGGACAGCCCCCATCTCTAGAGCAGAACACTTACATCACTCTTTTCTTGCTATAATTTAGATTATGAGCAAGAAAAAGTTTAATGCATTAAATCATTGAGCTTTCTAGGTTTACCTGTTAGAACAGCTGTTTGTAAAGAAAAACAGCCTTACTAATATGATACAATCTACCTTAGTCTGTATTGACAGAACTTCCCTTCTCTCTTCTGGTAGGTCTAAATAGGAATCCAACTTAATTCAGAAGTTGATAAAATTGGTTCATGTAGTGGATGTCTTAATAGCCTCCCTGATAGCCATATCCCTTTCATTTGGTAATTATCCCAATTATGTTCAGATCCCCAAACCTTGTCCATACAACCCTGTGCTTGAGGGGAAGCTCACCCTGCCCTCAGCTTCAAGGTTGGGCCTAATGGGTCTAGGCATAACTTCACCGCCTCGCTGCTGGAATCTGAGACAGTGTGAATCCTGGCTTTAGAATTTGTTCAGGAAGGACTATGACACAGGGCAAGTTTTCTGGGCTGCTTGGAAAGATGCTTCTTCACTCTTAAGAGAAAGCCACAGAAATGGTGTTGCTGATGAACCCAGGCTTCTGAAAACAGAAAGCCAAACATCTAGACCCTGTCCAAGCAATGAGCACGAGAACATGGTCTGCCTCCCAGGTCCGAGTGCCCTGGTCCTGGGCAGCTCTGTCTCTGATAGGACTCACTTGTGCCTGTTGCAGGAGATAGCACAGGAAGAGCTCTGTGACTGCCCTCCTGCTGCTGCTGCTGGCCAGGGGCTAGTTTCCTGGTTAACAGGCAACACCTTTTAACACTTAAGTAGCAGCTAAGAATGAGCGGCCAGAGGGGAAATAAAGGCAGGGCCCTCACTATTACAATCTAATAAAGAACTTGATGCAGAAGGCTAAACGCAAAGGCTCACCCGTTGACCCAGTAATCCGGAGCCTGGTTTGATAAGGCGGCTAGGCATTCTGAATAACAAGATAGTGGGGAGGGGGGCTTGAAAGTCTGTGTGTATCATCCCCACTAGCTGGGAAAAGGAAAACCTTGACACTGTGTATTCAACCCAAGGCCTGGAAGGGAGAAGGGCAGGGGGTCCACAGTGACCAAAGAAAATGCCCATAAACAATTTTGGTTAACTGTCTGCCTCCTGTCACGTATACAAAATGAACAAATAGAGTCTGAAGCAAAATAAGGATTTGGGCTAACAGACCCCCACGCATACCTATTCGTTCGGGTAGTCACATCTCTCTGGGGGAAAGCTGGCACCACCTTCACCCATAAATCAGTATGTAACTCCCTCTCCCCCATCTCACTAACCTTGTAAGTCCTCAGAACAAAGGACTAGCTCTCTTCTCTTGGCTCTTTTCGGCACTCGGGGGTGTCCCTTGCCAGCCGGCCTCTGGCCGCCCAACTTCTGCTCTCCCATTAGAACTTACTATGCTTTCTAGGCTTACCGAGAAGTACTAACTAAAGATGCCTTCAGCTGAAAGGATCAGTAAACCCAATGAAATCAACTGAAAGCAGTAACAGGGACTTTTTTGATTATGTAACGGAAAGAGGGTAGGGGTGGAAATGGGTTCAAACATGGCTCTTCTTGCCTGTTTTTTTTTTTTTAAAGATTTTATTTTTATTTATTTTTAGAGAGAGGGGAGGGGAGGGAGACAGAGAGGGAGAGAAACAGCAATGTATGGTTGCCTTTCACATGGCCCTCACGGGGACCTGGCCCGCAACCCAGGCATGTGCCCTGACTGGGAATTGAACCGGGACCCTCTGGTTCCCAGCCCGCGCTCAATCCACTGAGCTACACCAGCCAGGGCTGCCTGGTTGTTTCGAGATGCTCTTGCCATGCTGTTTCTTTTTCAGGCTGGTGTCCCGCAGTAATCCCATGCCTCACAGCCATAGACAAGGAAGGAGCTTACAGCAGGCCATTCTGATGGATGTCTTGAGCCTTCTCTAATTCTCTGGGCACTTACTGTAGATGTCTTAGTTTACTCCATGACTAGCTCCTCACATTCCTTGTCTGTATATTTCTATTTAATTCCCAGAAGAGTGACAGTATTCCCCTGTTTCCAAGTTCCTGGGGAGAATGATTACCTCTCTGTGGTTCCCATGTGTGGCCAACATAGGTTATGTTCTCTCCTTGACTGATCTCATCCTCCCCCATGGCTTCAGCCATCAGCGTCCATTGATGACCTCAAAACCACAGTCCAGGGCAGACTCCTCCACAGACTGGTCTCAGTCTTCTAGTTTCAGCAACCTGCTGCACAGCTCCCAGTGCACACCGAGTGAGCCCCTCAAACACAAAGTGACTGAGTGGGAAACTCCTCATCTGCTCTTCAGCCAGTGTTCTGTAACTCAGTTAATGCTGAGTCAGCTGAGTTAACTCAAGCTTGAAACCTCAGCACCACCTATGCCTCTTCGTTTTTCTTTCCTCTGACACACCCAGGGAATTACCAAGTGCACTGATGACATTTCCTAGATAAGTTTTTAATATTTTCCCTCTTCATGATCTCAGTGGTCATAATTTCAGCCCAACCTCTTCTTCTATTTCACCTGGACTATGAAAGTATTGATAGTTTCCTAACAGGTCTCACTCCTCTTAAATCCATCCTGCTGATTCCCCTAGATCAACATTTTTACAATACAAATATTCATGTCTTGTTTTAAAATCTCTTCATTGGATCTCCATTACTGCTGGAGAATAAGATTCAACTGTCCTAGCCTGATATTCAAAGCCCTCCACATCTGGTCCTGACCGCCACCGCCAACCTTTTCTTCTGCCGTGATATCCCTTACACTCTATCTTTCAGGAATCCTGAATTATTGGTTCTTCTCTAGGGACACGTTGCTATATTATAATTAGGGACTTTAATGCACATTTAACCCCCTGCCTAAGATGTCTGTACTCTACTCTTTTAAACTCACGCACTCTCCCTGATTCCTTAAATGCTACTGCGTGAGTCACCACTCAGTGCGCCTTCCTCAGCCTTCTCCCCACAGTGAGCAGCTTTGTGTTGCTCTCCACCACCGCACAGCTTCATGCAGGCACCTCACTGCGCTGCCGTTATTTGTTTACCTGACTCTCTCCTGTGCTGGGGGATGAAGGTCTTTCACTCATCCCCCTAGCATTTACTGATTGAATGCTCAGCGTGTGCCAGACACTGTGCTAGGTGCTGGGGACGTGGAGATAAGCAATACTAGGTAACATTCATATAATACTTACCACGGACCAGGCACTACTCAATGCACTTTGTGTATGTCAACTTAATGAAAAACAATTTGTTGGGAGCCAGGGGGAGAACATGACCTATGCACACGAGGGGAACAGTGGGTGCCCATTCCCTCCCCAACAACTTAGAAATACAGTAATTCTTCTAAGACTTAACTAGTAATATATACACAGAATTATTTTTTGCAAATGTAGGTTGTAGGAGAGGCAGGGCTTGAATCCAGATCTTTCATCCCCAAACTTACGTTCTTTCTGCCACGTCACACCTGTTTCACTTAACCCCCTCCCAGCTTCCTCATCTGTCAGGTGGTAGTGATAATAATACCTTTCCTTTTCTACTTCATTTAATTTGTGAAGAAGATCCAATATGATGCTGATAAAATTTTTGCAAACTATAAAGTTCTATGCAAATGTGACTTGTCATTATAGCTATATATGTGTCTAAGGAGCCATATTTAACATCTATTTTTGTCTAAAATAAGGAACCTCTTAAAGTCACTCATCCTTTAGGGGTTCAGAATTGCAGAAGAAAATGCTGCTGCCCTGATGGGGTCAAGGGTCTTCAGTTGCTTCCTGATTCTTCTTGGCACTTGAGGCATAGATCATTTCTAATTAAGTAGATCATTTGCCTTCATTTGAAGAGCTTTAGTCCCCTCTTTATTCTTCTCCCACCACTGAATGTACCTCTAAACTCTTCCATCTCTCCTGTAGGCTACATGATTCTGAACTCCCAATTCCAGAGCCTTAGTAGGAAGCCCCACAGATGCTGAGACCTGCTGGAGGTTGCAACCTGAAGCTGGCTTCCCAATGCCCTCTCACCCTCTCAGCCCCAGGGGAGAAACCTCTGTATACTCAGAGGCTGCACACTGCCTTTCTGGGTGGTGGAGCAAGCCTCAGGCAGGCCCTGCAGAAAAGGTGTCAACTGCATAGACTGCAGTGCAATCTTCAGGAAACTTGCTCCCCAGGGATACCTCAGGGAAACCTCAGTAGCCTTACTCTGGCTGTGTGCTGACTGAGGACAGGAGGGACAGGATGGTCCTGGGGGATTGGGGTGTTGACATGGAGGAGTGTGACTCTCCTTATCTTTTAGGCACACAAATTAGACCTTATCTGATAGAGTTCAGTTGGCTGGAAAGCAATGGAAAATTTAACATAGGCTCAGCCTGAGGCAATGAACAGGGAGTCTGGTCTGTGTACAGCACCACCCCCTTCTTTTCTAGTCTTTCCCTGGCATTGAAGGGCATTCCCTTCAAATGTAGGAGATTCTAGGGAGCTTTGGACCCTGCAGGCCTGAAGCTGGCTTTGCATAAGACTCTCATATATTAAGGGATTCCTCCCATATTAAGTCTCCTGCCTTCTGCTTAAAAAAAAAATTTTTTTTTTACCAATTGCCATAACAGCAGTGCTGAGTATGTCAAAGATAACAAAGAGCCCAAGGTGCTACCTGTAAAAGCAATGATTCTAAATTGCAGATCTGACAATGTAATTTTTCCCCATCTCCATTGTGTTCCTCTTCTCCCACTTAAAGACTACCCAGACTCCTTGAAGCACCTATAAACAACCACCCAGCTGCTGCCTCCTTCTCCAGTCTCATCCCTCAGTATCCAACCCCCTCCACCTTTCTGTTTCAGCTAAACTGAAATTCTTTCAATGTCATAGAATATGGAAACTCTCTGTCACTCCAAGGCCTTGGGATGAGCTGCCTGAAACACCCATGTATCTCTATTCTCCTGGCCAGTTCCTTTTCTTCCTTTATTCTCAGTTTAGACATGACTTCCTCCTGGACCGCCTCCTGGGTGTTAGGTCTGCCTCTTTCTCTGTGAATAATCAACACTCAACTTCTGTGTTTCTGAGAAAATTTATCAGATGTTTTACGATCACAAACTTGCTTGTTTATTTTCTCATTAGAACAGTGTTAATAGGACAAAGACTGCTGAATCTATGACTGCTGAATGAATGAATGAATAAATGATTGGTAACCTGTCCAGCCTGGCACTACCTGGGCTTTTGAGACACCCAACAGATCGTGACTAGTAACATCTCTACTTCCTAGTGGGCTGGTTTTTAGATTTCACCCCCTTTCTTCCACCATCAGGCCTCACTGTCTCAACGTACACAGAGCCTTTGTGCCACCGGAGGAAACTGTAGCCTCTTCAGGGTTCTTGGAAGCTCTGAAACTGAGTGCTTTTGTTTGAACTTACAGTATTTGTGAAAGCAAGGCACCCTTGGGGAAAGGATTACTTCTAGCCTCAGAATAATGGCTTGCAGTTTCTCCCAAGGGCAGGCTTATAACAACAACTCACTTTATTTTTTTTTTCCTCCCATTTTATGTTTTTCTGCTTCCTACTAGTTAATGAAATCTTTTGAGTGCTGCTGAAAGCTCTTGGGGGAGAACAGCCCTATGGCATCACTAAGATTACCCTGCTGGTAGAGCTTCTGCTGAGCAGCGAGGGGTGGGCTGGGAGGACCACTCAGAGCTGGCTCTGCAGCTCACAGCCCTTCTGCTGGGGTGGGGTGAAACAGCCGTTCCTCTGAGCACCTCGGAAAATAAAACACTGCTGACATTCCGATGAAGACTGACATGACAGACCCCTGAGGAAGTTTCAAAGCCAGCCCATGAGACAGGTAAGCGAGTTAGTCATAGGATGAGTACTTTGAAAAACCTGACCCCCTGTAATCAACAGTGGTTGCCTTGCTCCTGACTTGTTCTTCAGGATGTCAGACGGTGGGCCCAGACACCATCCTGCACCTCTGTTCCCCTTGGCCCCCACCCCAAGCAGCAGAGTTACCACGTGATTGGTTTTGAACTGAATAGTCTGGCATTTGAGATTAATATCTGTTGGGAAAAAAATACAGAACATGTACAGGTTTGTCTACCTTTTTTTCCAATTAAGTATGGATTTTATTATGGCATGGCGATGTTACTTGAGTATACAACCAGTGTCTTTGAATGTAAGATACAAGATATGGTAGTCATAGTTGTCCATTTGCTCTCCATGTCTGTTTTTTGGTTTTGTAACTGGAAAACAGGCTGCATTCGGGCTGCCTGTCACTACCAAACCCAATAAGCAATGACAGCGATTGAATCTTTATGGACGCTTTATTCAGATGGCCATCGATCTGAGAAGATGGCGGGTTTGTACCCTAACAGACATCTTGCTTCTCTTTGTTCAGGCCAGTGTTTTTATACCAGGGATAAGCAGGTCGGTAAAAGCTTTGGAATCCAGGGGAGTGGGCAAGCAGCCCTGAGGCATTCCTATCTCGAGCCATTGGCTGCTCCCGGAGGTAAACATTATCAGTGCCCCAGGTGGTCGGCTGTCCTCCCAGGTGCCAGGACCGGCCCTATCTGTGGTTTTCTGAAAGGAAAGGCTCAAATGTGAACATTGTTTGCCAGATTTATAGCCTCTTACTTCAAACTGAAATTTTCCAGGTGTAGCATCCCCCATCATCCCTCCCCCTGTTACAGCAAACTATCTCATTTCTGTGAGATCAGTTTCATTGGAAGTACTCATTTTGTTGTTGGGCATTCAGAGCTTTTGCCATAGTGCGGGCTAATCTGCTTATCTCTATATAAAATACGTTACCATGGTTGACATTACAAATATAGTTAAGGACACAGATTCATCAGGGCTAAAAGTGTAAGGCACTGATATAATCGGGTATAAGGGAGAGATCCTGTCGAGCCCGGGTCAAGTGGGGCTTCTGAGGCACAGACACTGTCAGTCATTCCAGAAAGCGTGGCCCCCAGAGCTGTTTGCTGGAACATAGGAGTAGACAGTCCTTCCACATATCAGAAACCATCCTGTTGGCAGCTTAACACGAGCATAAGCATAAGATACGTCAGTGGTGGCTGGGCAATTCATCTTCACACCTGCTGAGAGCACAAGACAGTTTTAGTGCAGTTGACGAAAGTTACACATTCTTTGGCTGGGGCTACCTTAGTGATTTTCAATAATAAAAAACATTTCCCTGTCCTTTGCAGTCACCACTGGTCCCCAATTATAAATATCAGAGTAGCTCATTTTCTTTTCACTATGCTTAAACATAGTATAATTTCCAAGGCTTTCCAAAGGAGTACACACACTTATAAGACACGAAGTGAAAGTCTGTTTGACATAAGTTCCTCCTGCAAAGCAAAAGTCAGAAATATTCAAAACATGTTTTGCTAAACATACCCAAATATTTTCATCCCGTTTGAAGGGAATAAATTGTCCATGACAAGGGATTAAACAAGAGGTAAAGAACAGAATATAAGTCATTGTTTTCTAAAGATGACTTTCAGATTTTCCTACAGTGCTTTCTTTATTCTGGTGCGATGAGTCCAAGGTGGCGTTTTCGTCAGCCTCACCACAGTGGGGGTGGGGAGCAGTATGTCCCAAGGTCCAGTCCACTTTCCTCCTAGTTGCCTTTCTGGAGGTGCTGTCACCCAAATCTTGAGAAGCACCTAGTCTGCAGGCTTAAAGGAATGCAGCAAACCTGTGGGAGAGAAGTCTCTAATACAAGCAATGTCATTCATTACAGCTAAAGTCTGACTCAAATGTTGTACATTTTTCTTTACCTTTAGTTTTTGTTTTCTTTTTCTTCCATATACATATCTCCCACCCCAATTGTGACCTGAAATGGCCACCTGTGCACAATTTTATAGGGACTCAACTAAATCCCACTTCAAGGAGCCACCCTTACCTTGAGCAGGGCAATCGGCAAAGCTTGGTCCCAATGAAGATGAGTTTCTTGACACAATTTGGCTATATTTTTCTTTAAAGTGTGATTCCTCTTCTTTACCTTCCCAGAAGCCTGAGGTCTCCATGCCATGCGGGATCTTCACTTGATTCCTAAAATTTACTAACCTCCTGTGTAACTTCTGAAATAAAAGCAGGTCTGTTATCACTCTGCATGCCGTCAGGGAGGCCAAAGTGAGGATTATTTCTTTCAATAAAGCTTTCACTGCCTCCGAAGCTTTCTGTGTCCTAGTGGCATAGGCTTCTATACATCCTGAAAAGGTGTCCACAAAGGTTAATAAATATTTCTACTCTCTGACCCTTGGCATCTGAGTAAAGTCAATTTGCCAGTCCTCAAGTGGGCACTGTCCTTGATATTGCTTTCCTTTCTTTTTAGAGGGGTTCTGTTTTGAGGTTGTTCTTCCAGCACACAACACATTCAGCAATTATTTTTCTTATGGCTCTAGAAATTTCAGGACCTGCGAGCCACAGTTTGACATGGGTGGTTAATGAGTCTCTTCCACAGTGTGTGGCCTCATGCAAATGCTTCATGACTGGTTCTACTAAATGTTCAGGAAAACAGTATAGCTTCTTTCTTATTTTTTTCCTATCTGCTATCAGGACCTTTTTCATCAAAACCCCAACCCTTAGCTTTCTCTAAGTCTGCAGTCGAATATTCAGGGTCATATTGTTACAAGTCCAGGATGCGTACCAAGGGCATTATAAACGTTCCTTTAGCAACCTCTTTTG
Organism: Micronycteris hirsuta; assembly: GCA_004026765.1. NCBI lineage: Eukaryota > Metazoa > Chordata > Mammalia > Chiroptera > Phyllostomidae > Micronycteris > Micronycteris hirsuta. The sequence continues at coordinate 19,040 of PVJI01019061.1, forward strand.
CTGCCCATTTAGCCAGACTGCTTCCTCTAGCGACTCCAGTGTCCTCTTTCTGATGCTCCCTGCAGTGTATAACTGCCACCTGTAAAGGTATCTGAGCAGTCTCTAATAATTTTAAAATTTCTGCTGCATGCTTAATCTCCTGCTTATTTGGAGGTTAACCATTCTATTTCTTCTCAGATGAAACCATGTACATGTGAAATCAGGAAAGCGTACCTTGAATTGGTGTACATATCCACTCTCTCTTCCTGCGACAATTCTAGCGCCCTTGTTGGTGTGATCAGTTCAGCTTCCTGAGCAGAGGTTCCTGGTGCAAGGCCTTGGCCTCCACTACTCCTTGAAGAGTCACAACTGCATACCCAGCCTCTCTGTTTCCTTTGTCCATATAACTGCTTCCATCTGCATAGAGTCCAGTCTGTTTCTTCTAAAGGATGATTCTGCTAGAATACACTTCATTAGTTATTTCAGCACAGTCCTGTATTAGCTCAGCTGAGTCAAACTCTGGGAGACGAGAAGCAGGATTTTAACTTACGGCTTTGAGGGAGACGTTGGTATCGTCGAGAATGGCTTGGTGCCTGCCTATTCTTCCAGTAGTGGGCCACCTATTTCCCTTTTGCTCCAGCAGGCTCAACACTTGCTGGGGCACATAACTGGTATAGGCTATCCCAAGGAAAATGTTTCAGCTTCCTGCAAGAGCTCGCAGGTGCCTGCCACCCTCAAGTAGGCTGGCCACCCCTGGACAGTGTGATCTAATTTCCTTGACAATTACGAGGTGGACTGCAAACGTCACTGAGCATTTGGTGAGGATGCCTGAGTACATTCCTCTGTCCACTCTAAAGGGCTATTCACTCTATTCCTTTGTCCACTCTATTCCGGTCCCTTCAGAGCCTCATGCAGTGGTTTAGCAATGAGCCCAAAGTTTGCAATTCAAGTGCAGCAGTCGTTTGCCGTCCCCAGGAATCTCCTTCACTGTTTCCTTGTGTTGGGAGGGGTCCTCTGTGGACTTTTGTTGCACTGCCTGCACTGTACACAGACTTTTCTGTTTAGGGATGCCTTTCCCATTCCCTCAAGGAGGCATCTCTATAATGCTCTACGAGAGGAAGACCATCCCCATTAAGGTCCCGCTTGGGCTCAGTTACAGGTAGTGCCCTGGGAAGGCCCAGAGCCCCATATGGATTTTTTCGGTGCAACCTCCGACCCTCTTTATTTACCTTACCCCACACCAGCCTCTGCTCATCCCCCTTACTGAGGCAAAGAATTCAATAAGACTTGTATGCCTGCCCAATTGGGATAACGAGTGGCAAAAACTGATGCAATCAAATCAGTCATTTGAGCAGGATCATGTCCAGAAGAAGGGTTTGAGCTTTTCCAGTTGAACAGATCTGATGTAGAACACAGAGTATGTGCCCAACAACATACAGCGGGCTGGCCCAGAGGGATCTACTCCTATTGGAAGTCTCCGCAAGGGATATTGCCCTGCCCCGGTAGGGGTTTTTCCTCCGCCAAATTTTATTCCTTGACCAATTCAAGACGGCAGGCCCAGTTCAGGAGCACTTTCCCCATTTCACTTATCGGAGTAGATCCCCTAGGGCTGAACTCTGACCAGCTTGCAGCTTCCCAGTCCCTCTCCTCGGAGCTACTACCTTTCACATGCAAATTCCCTTTTCTCCGAGCCATTAACTTATTTTCCCTTTCTCCTCTTTTTTTTAAACTTTGCATCTTTTTTAAACTTTGCATCTTTATCATGTAAGCTCAAAAAAAAAAAAAACTTTTAGGTAAGGCATTTCATCCAACTTCCCAGATCTTTGACAAAACAACTCTAATTGCAGTACTGTGACAATTCAAAGACCCATTCAGTGGCCAGCGCTCCCCTGAATCCAGATTACATGTAAGCCAAACAGTGTTACAGTAAAAGAAAACTCCCTTTTTTTCCTTCTCTCGTCATCAGTTCATAGGCATACGTCGATCAATTTACCAGAACCCGCCCCAGCGGGCTGCTTTTCAGAATGGAGGGTTTCCCCCCCATTTAACAGACAGAGCTCCAAACAGAGGGTACTTGACCCAAATGTCCTCTTGGACCAGAACAGATGAAGCTAAATCAGGGCCCAGGATTTTAACCTGAACCAGAAAGCTCAACGATTCAATCAAATGTGATAAACGACGAGAAGTACCGGGAGAGGGAGGGGAGAATCCCCAAGTGAAATCACTTGGCAGCTGCTTGGGATTCTCCGAATCCAAACTTCCAGGGCCTCTCAGTCCAGGCAGCCAATGGGACTCCCCGCCAAACACCCAGACTTACCGGAGAGTCCGAAAGTTTGTCCCAGAACAGAGTCGCCAAAATATGTAACCGGAAAACAGGCCGGCATTTGGGCTGCCTGTCACTTCCAAATCCAATAAACAATGACAGTGATTGAATCTTTAAAGGCGCTCTATTCAGGTGGCCGGCGATCTGAAAAGATGGCGGGTTTGTACCTTAACAGACCATCTTGCTTCTTTGTTCAGACCAGTGTTTTTATACCAGGGATAAGGTCGGTAAAAGCGTTGGAATCCAGGGGAGTGGGCAAGCAGCCCCAGGCATTACTATCTCGAGCCATTGACTGCTCCCGGAGGTAAACATTATCAGCGCCCCAGGAGGTCGGCTGTCCTCCCAGGCGCCAGGAGCGGCCCTATCTGCGGCTTTCTGAAAGGAAAGGCTCAAACATAAACATTGTTTGCCAGATTTATAGCCTCTTACTTCAAACTGAAATTTTCCAGGTGTAGCATCCCCTATCAGTTTGGTGTGCACATTTTTTTAAATCAAGTGTGCCTAGTATTCATTTTTGCTTGGGAACCATATATCACCTCTAACAAGGAAGGCATCGAAACCCTGCAGCAAGTCTTTCTCGTCATACTCACTTCTTGGCTGGTAATAGGATGTGTGGAATTGCAAATGTTAATATTTGGAGCCAAATTTTTATGGTGGTTTGTTAAGAATGCTGGAGTCTTCCATGTATCTTCATTAAACAGCAACAACAACAATAATAATAAAGGAGTAAAGAATTCTGCTCTATCTTCTTAGAGGGCAGGGAACTCTAGGATTGGAAATAAGAAGTAAAGAGTCTTGCCTGAAAGCAAAGATCTGTAAGAGATAGCAAAGACTCTTGGTTGAGAATATGAGTGAGGTCAGCCTCAGAGAGAGCCCTTTCAAGGCAGGAGAATAGAACAAATTAGGCGTGGACTGAGAGGAGAAGAAAAGTTCCCCCAGCAGGAAAGTGAGGATTGGATGATGGTCTTGCAGCGGAGATGGCAGTTCACAGGCTGAACTTCAACTTTATGGCTAGAAGTTAGGGACCTTCAAGGTAAAATTATTTGCCTCTTCCCCATCCCATCCTCCCCCTACACACACACCTAAGAGGAAACAGAGGCTTAGTGAGTTGAAGTAGGCGGTGTGAAGTCACAGAGCTAATTAATGAAGGTCAACAGAAAGCTAATTATATCTTTTTAGGGTTGCAAGTAGGGGTCTCAAAGAGTGACACTGGGTTTGGTGGAGAATGCCCAGGAAGGCAGAAGGGGAGCAGGACTTTCAGGACAAGGAAATGCTGGCCTCTGTTAAGTTCTAATTTTTCTAGAAAAGATAAAGACTTTTTTTTTTTTTTTGCTGGAGGTAACTTGAAAATTTTTCTTTAGTAGGTAAAATTATGGAACTCTGCAGGGAAAAATAAAATGTCTTCTCAAGATGGGCTCAGGGTACACTTAGACCTAGGTTTATATGGCTTACAAGAACTACATCTCTTACTTTCATAATGTATCTCAGAGGGTGTAGTGGGTTGAATTTGTCCATGTTCTAACCCTTAGAAGCTGTGAATTTGATGTTAGTTGAAAAAATTTTCTTTGCAGATAATTAAGATTCTCAAGATGAGATCATCATGGACTTAGAGTGGGCTCTAAATCCAATGACAGGTGTCCTTATTAGACAAAGGAGAGGGAGATTTGAGACCCAGAGAGGCGATGTGAAGACAGGGGCAGAGATCGAAGGGATACTACCATAAGCTAAGGAACACTTGGAGCCTTCGGAAGCTCTGTGGGAAGAGGCAGGGAAGGATTTTCTTCTAGAGCTTTCAGAGGGAGCATGGCCCTGCTGACAGACTTCAGACACCTAGCCTCCAGCACTGTGACAGATGAAATGTCTCTGTTCATAGCCACACATTTCTTATGGCAATCTTACTCTCTGTTTCTTCTGAGGCCTTAAGTTTTCTCTGTTATCTGTGTTCCTCAGCACCATTAAGTGTCAATTGGACCTTCTCTGACCAACCAGATTTTTTGGGGTAAAGCTCTTGCATCTTGGGTAGCAAGCAGCAATGGATAATGGTTAAGAGTACAGGTTCTGAGGTCAGTTTGTGTAATCTTGGGCAAGTTATTTATTCCTGTACCTTGATTCTCTCATATATAAAATGGGAAGAATAATTGTACCTACCTTTATAGAGTTGGTAAGGATTGAAGACATAGACATTTATATTTTAGAATCTCTTAAGTCTAGACCTCTTTGAGGTGCTCAGTCTTCACATTCCATATTTAGAGATTCCAGAGGCTACTTCAATAAAACAAGCTGACATTCTAAAACAAAGCGTCATGGGGGACTGCCTTCCTTGTTGAAGTCCTTTACAAAGACCACTGGAAGACCTAGTGATTATGCGAAGCTGGGCTTATTAAACATGCTGAGTAAGGCGGAGCATGATCTTGACAGTCTCAGTGGTGGCTCTAAAGGGGGAGTTTGGTGGGCTTCTGTGGTAGGATGGTTTGAGGGGAGAAGTCAGTAAGTAAGGTCTGGGTAAAGATTGGCCCACAGTTGGTAAACCAAGTGAATTACTGGAACAGTCAGTGGTTTTGTGTCTGGCACTTGAGTTGTTATGGAACTACTGTTAAGTCATTTCCCCCACGATCTTATCACTGAGCCTGTGAGTCTGTGTGAGTTTGATGTTAATATATTTTGATCTCAGTTTGTGCTGCAGGACATGGTTTCATACAACTGATCTATTTTGCAAGGCATAGTACAGCTGTTCAGTTTGTGGTTTCGGTTTTATTTCTTACCTCTGAGGACAGGAGAATCTGATTTCCAAAGACCTGCCACTCTTTTGATTTGGTCCAGGAAGAAATCTGTAATGGAAACAAGACTGAGTGCTTATTCCAATTGGAAGCTTCCCATTCACTGCCTCCTCGTGCTCTACCCAGAAAAGTCTAAGTCGTCTTGCTGTATTAGGGACCTCCAATGACCTGGCTTCCATCAGTGTTCCATTTGTGTTACTGTCATATAATACACACTTCCACGCCCCCCACCCCACCCCCACCCACTATTATTACTCACCACCTCTGCTGGCACAGTCCACCCTCCAACACCGTCACTCATTCCCACCTCTCCCCACTCTGTTACTCATCCCCATCCCCATCCAAAACAGCACTGCTTATTAAGCAAACACTATGTGCCAGGAACAGGGCCACGTGTATTTGTAACTACTGTTTTGTTCAATTTCCTCTGCAGCTTTTGATATGGATTAGTGGTTCTCAATTTAAAAGATCCTGATGGGTCCTAGACCGGGGAGTACTGAATCTGAAGTTCCTGAATGAGGGCTCAGGAATCTGTATTTAAAAAATATTCCAGGGTGATTTTGATGCATAGATAACATTCGAGCACCACAGATATAAACAACATTATCTTTGTTTTACAGCTGGGCCAAGGGAGAGGGGATTAAAAAAATGATTTCCCTTGTGATCCCAGGAATGGCTGTATCTAAGATACGTTTGGGAAATAATCTTAAAGAATCAACAACAAAAAAAGAGTTCCTTCTGCTTACTGACCTATTGTTTATCTCAGTTTATAGAGGAAGAAACTGAAGCCCAGAAAAGTTAAATACGTTGTCCAAGATCACGACAGCTCACGAGGTCAGAGCCAGAGTTCAGAAGCACACCTGCCTGATCCTGTGTGGTATGCTCTTTCCTGAATACTGCAGCCGTCTCCAGGAAGCTTCACAGCTTCCTTTGTTTCACAGATGGCTCGTGTTTCTGCTTCTACACGAGTGGAAACATAGCTTTCCAACTAAGAATGAGCTCTCTGCTATCTCAGCCTTTATGAGCACAGTGTCTCACCTTCATCACCTTCCTCTGCCTCCAGCCGCTCCGCCCACGCAGTGCTGCCAGGCTGTGTCCTTCTCCCGGTCACCGGGTTTAAGGCGTTAATATTTTTTTCTCCTTCTTTATCTCTACCCAGTCGTCATTTCCTGGCTATCTTTATCTCCAGTGTAATTCTTTTTTAAAAATATATTTTATTGGTTATGCTATTACACTCGTCCCAATTTTCCTCCTATGCCCCCCTTTGCCCAGTACCTCCCTTCCCTCCAGCATCTCCACCCCTAGTTCATGTACTTGGGTGGTGTGTGTAAGTTCTTTGGCTTCTCCATTTTCTGTATTATTCTTAATACCTCCCTGTCTATATTGTATCTATCAATTATGATTCTTATTCCCTGTACCTCCCCCCCTATTCTTCCCTCTCCCCTTCCCTGCTCATAACCAACCCTCTATGTGATCTTCATTTCTGTGATTCTGCTACTGTTCTAGTTGTTTGCTTAGTTTGCTTTTGTTTGTTTGTTTTTTAGGTTCAGTTGTTGATAGTTGTGAGCTTGCTGTCATTTTACTATTCATAGTTTTGGTCTTCTTCTTTTTATTAGATAAGTCCCTTCGACATTTCATATAATAAGGGCTTAGTGATGAGGAACTCCTTTAACTTTACCTTATCTGGGAAGCGTTTTATCTGCCTTTACATTCTAAATGATAGCTTTGCTGGATAGAGTAATCTTGGATGTAGGTCCTTGCCTTTCATGACTTTGAATACTTCTTTCCAGCCCCTTCTTGCCTGCTAGGTTTCTTCTGAGAAATCAGCTGACAGTGTTATGGGAATTCCTTTGTAGGTAACTGTCTCCTTTTCTCTTGCTGCTTTTAATATCCTCTCCTTATCTTTAATCTTGGGTAATGCAATTATTATGTGCCTTGGTGTGTGCTTCCTTGGGTCCAACTTCTTTGGGACTCTGAGCTTCCTGGACTTCCTGGAAGTCTATTTCCTTTACCAGATTGTGGAAGTTTTCCTTCATTATTTTTTCAAATAAGTTTTCAGTTTCTTGCTCTTGCTGTTCTACTGGCATGGCACGCCTATGATTCAGACATTGGAACATTTACAGTTGTCCCGGAAGTTCCTAAGCATCTCCTCATTTTTTTTTTTAATTCTTGTTTCTTCATTCAGTTTTGGTTGAATGTTTATTTCTTCCTTCTGTTCCAAATCATTGATTTGAGTCCCAATTTTCTTCCCTTCACTCTTGCTTCCCTGTGGATTTTTCTTTATTTCACTTAGTGTAGCCTTCATTTCTTCCCTTACTTTTCCCATATTCAGTGAATTCTCTGAGCATCCTTATCACCAATGTTTTGAACTCTGTATTTGATAGATTTGCTATCTCTCTTTCATTTAGTTCTTTTTCTGGGGTTTTGTTCTCTTCTTTCATTTGAGCCATATTTCTTTGTCCCTTCAATTTGGCAGCCTCCCTGTGTTTGTTTCTAAGATGTAGAGCTGCTTTGACTCCCTGTCTTCCCTCACCTGTTAGGTTATATGAGAGGAGTGTTAGGTAATCACCAGGGTGGGGCAACCTACTTTACTGCTTTGTGGCTCTGTGTATGGGGGAGGGGTCAGAGGGGGGACAATACTTCTGCCTGGCTGCTGGAGGCTTGCTTGGCACTTGCTATGTTTTTGTCATTTCAGCCATTTCTCATATGTGAGTGGTGGCCCTCTAGCTGTTGCCCTGTTGGTGGTTCTCAGAGTGGGTGTGTTTGCGTATGTTCTAGGACCACGAGAGCCCTTTAAATGGACTCTCCTGAGATACCTGCAGTTTCTTCCACTGCCCCAACCCCACTGGTTTTTACAGTCAGAAGTTTTGAGGCTTTGTTTTTCCAGTGCTGGAACCCTGGGCTGTGCCATCTGGTTTAGTGCTGGGATTGCTCACTCCTCAGGTATCCCTTCTGATTTTTATATACCACAAATGAATGTGGGACTGCCCACTCCACCAGCTGCCACTGCCGCTGCCACCACGTCTCTGCCACACTGCGTCCTCTCTGCCCTAGCTCCCTAGCTCCACCCCTGCTACTCATCTATATGACTGTGGCTTCTTTGAATTCTTGGTTGTCAGACTCCCATACAGTTTGATTATCTGGGAGTTCTGTTTTGTTTTGTTTTGCTTTGAGGTTAGTTGTGATCCTTCTTCTGGTTGTGCAAAGAAGCAAAGAATGTCTACCTGTGGCTCCATCTTGACCAGAAGTCTATTTCCAGTGTATTTCTTTCCTCTGACTTTCCTTATTTCCACTGCTATTATTCCAAGTCTTCATGCTCTTGAATCCTTGTCAATCTCTGAAACTGGCCTTACTGACAACTCCAGTTTCTTCCCCATGTCATGTACTGGGAGATAAGAGAAAAAATATGTATATATGTACATTTATGTGTATATATATGTATATTCATGTACATATATGCATGTATACGTATTGGTCTCTGTGTTACTGACACAGAGCTTCTAAAACCCTTATAAATTCCTAAGTGATGAGGGCACCAGAAACATGTTTGGTTCTAATGAGGTAACTCTAGATGAGGTCTGGGATGGCTCTGGATAGGAGCTGGTCACCAGAAAGACCAAACTAGGATTATAATAGAAGTTGTGAGCTTTCAGTCTTCCCTTTCCCCCACTTCTCTAGAGAAGAGAAAAGAGCTGGAAGATGGAGTTAATTGATCACACTTACATGATGAAGCCTCCATAAAAATCCAAATATTATGGGGTTTAGAGACCTTCCAGGTTGGTGAAAATTTTCACATCCTGGAAGGGTTATCCACAACTCCATGTGGACAGAAGCTCCTGCTCTTGAGACTCTTCCAGACCTTGTCCTATGTATCTCTTCATCTGGCTGTTCTTCTGTATCCTTTATCATATCCTTTAATAAGTTAGCAAACATAAGTAAATGTTTCCATGAGTTCTGTGGCCCTCTCTGGCACATTAATTACACCCAAGGAGGGGATCCTGGGAACCTCTGATTTAGAGCCAATCCATTAGAAGCACAGATGACAACCCGGACTTGCAATTAGTATCTGAAGTGGTGGTGGGGTGGGGGGAAGGCAATTTTTATGAGACTGAACCCTTAACCTGTGGAATATGATGCTCTCTCCAGGTAGATAGTGTCAGAATTGAGTTAAATTATATGACACCCAACTGGTGGCACAGAGAATTGTTTGGTGGGGGGAAACCCCACATGTCTGGTGTCAGAAGAATTGTGAATGTGGTAGAAGTGTGAGAGTAAAAGAGAGTAGAGGAGAACTGTGTTTCTTCCTACCCAGGAGAAAAGAACTAATATTCATCTAATATATCCACATTACACTCAATGAAGGCTTTATACTCCAAAAATACTTTTGCTGTCACTCCTGGCTCTAAAACACTATGATACACGAACTGCTCATTCAAGTGTCTACCAAAAGGGGCTTCACTGAGCCTATAGTTTCATTAAAAATAAAAAATAATAAACCCATTTTTGTTTAAAAATTACTGCACACAGACCTAAGCAAGTTGGATATTCCACTTAATATTTGGATTCTTATGGAAACATTAACAAATTGCCTTCAACGTAATGTATGTTTTGATAAAAAATTAAAGTGAATGTGGACCTAAACATTTGCTCTAATTTCATATAACACAAATACTTCTAATATTTGTTCAGTTTCTTTTCTTATAAATCAATTAATTTCTATATAATTAAGATTTTTGTAATGTTCAATATCCTGTGCTCAGAAGCATCTCTTATATACATTCTTTGCTATTTCAAGAAATAGTTTCTTGCCCTGGCCAAGTGGTTCAGTTGGTTGGAGTGTCATCCCATGCACCAAAAAGTTGGGAGTTCTGTCCCCTGTTGGGGTGTGCACAGGAGGCAACTGATTGATGTTTCTTCGCATCAATGTTTCACTCTCTCTCTCCCTTCCTCTCTCTCTAAAATCAACAAACATATCCTTAGGTGAGGATTAAAAGCAAAGAAATAGTTTCTTTTTACTTTATATTCTGCTTGAGATAAGATTTCTAACCTAGCACAATTATATCCCATAAGTATATAAAATAGGGCCATTAATTCTAACAACAAAGCTACAATCAGAAATCATATAAAAAAGAATCTTTGGCTGTTTTAGGAAGTGTCTGAACACTAAATATATCATTATCCCTCTACCCAACCCTTGTTGGATTCAGTGACAATTCTTTGATTTCATATACGGAAAGTCATATATATGATTTTCATCTCTATTCTACTGTAGAAGTCTAATTCACCAGTTGTAAAACTAGTTTATACACATAGTACAAAAACCAACATGACTTTAAACATTATTTCATGGTAAATGGCCATTCTGTGTGTTGGAGTGACCCTGAGGAATATATAAGCAATTACTTTCATCTACTCATGTCTCAAATGCTCAGAAAATCTTAACCTTCTTGGCTTCTTGGGCTAGATTCCAGCTTGGACTGTATGTTAGGGCTATCTAGCCACTCTAATACCAATCACTGTTACAGTCCTTACATCTCAGTGGCTTATCACCATGAAAATTTATGTTAATGGGGATGGATTATGCTACTGGGCAGCTTATTTACAAATAATAACTCAGCCAGGCCTCTTCTGTTTTGTGGTTCTACCAGGCTCTCACATAGGTGCAACAATGCATTTGATAATATTAAATATTCTTTTGATATTTTAAAAAGCCCTTTTTAGTAGATTATTACTCGGGGACAGGAATTTTTTAATCTGATCAATGATACTTCTAAAAAACCCACAGCAAACATTATGGTTAATGGTGAGATTGTAAAACTATTCCCATTAAAAACTGGAATAAAACAAGAGAAATTATCATTGAATCTATAGCCAATGCAATAAACCAAGAAAAAGAAATAAGAGGTAAAGGATTGGAAAAATAAATAAATTTCTCTTTATTTCTAGGTGATATAATTGTCTACATTAAAAATATAAAAGAATCTACAAATTATTAGGGGTAATAAAAATTTTAGCATGAGGGACTTCCAGCTAAGATGGAGGCGTAGGTCAAAAGAGGAAAGACAACAATTTAAAAGACAAAAACAGCCAGATCTGACAGAAAACTGAACTGAGTGGAAGTCCGACAACCAAGGAGTTAAAAAAGACATGTTCATCCAGACTGGTAAGCGGGGCGGAGCTGAGTAGAGAGCACCCAGCAAGATGCAGTTTGTGGAGCAGTACCGGCAATGCTCCAGCTGCCTGGAGAGCCTTGTGGCAGGTGCACCTGGCCAAAAAGCGGCAGGCAAACTCGGCAAAACCAGGGCTGAGACTGGTGGACTGGGCGGTCCCTCATTCTCTTGCAGATAAACCGGGAGGAAAAGCTGGGGAACGGAACAGACCAAGCGGCCCACCAACGCAGGGAAATAAAGCCTCAAACCACCAATTGAATACACCTGTGGGAGTGGAGGCGGTAGAGGGAGGAACTCCCAGCCTCACAGGAGAGTTCGCTGGGGAGACCCACAGGGACTTGGAACTGTGCAGGCCCACCCACTCACCCGGAGCCAGCAAAGAAGGGCCCAATTTGCTTGTGGGTGTCTGGGGAAGTGTGGAGAACAGAGCAAGCGCCATTGTTCTCTTGGGCCCCACCCCACAGATAGCGTCACAACACAACGACATGGGTTACCCCGCCCTGGTGAACATCTAAGGCTCTGCTCCTTAAAGTAACAGGCGCACCGAGAAAAAAAATGGCCCAAGTGAAAGAACACATCAAAGCTCCAGAAAAAATACAACTAAGTGATGAAGAGATAGCCAACCTATCAGACGCACAGTTCAAAGCACTGGTAATCAGGATGCTCACAGGATTCGAAGAAAAATTGTCACAATTACTTGAACAAATGAAGGATAATATAAAGGAAATGAGGGGAAATCTGCAGGGAATCAATAGGGATGAGAAGGAAACTGGGACTCAAATCAACAGAGTGGACCAGCAGAAAGAAAAAAAAATGTTCAACCAGAAAAGAATGAAGAAACAAGAATTCAAAAAAATGAGGAGAGGCTTAGGAACCTCCAGGACACCTTTAAACATCCCAACATCTGAGTCATAGGGGTGCCAGAAGGAGAAGAGGAAGACCAAGGGATTGAAAACTTATCTGAACAAATAACGAAGGAGAACTTCCCCAAGTTGGTGAAGGAAGTAGATTTTCAGGAAGTCCAGGAAGCTCAGAGAGTCCCAAAGAAGTTGGACCCAAAGAGGAACACACCAAGGCACATCATAATGACCTTCCCCAAGATTAAAAATAAGGAGAGAACCTTAGAAGCCGCAAGAGAAAAAGAGACAGTTACCTACAAAGGAATTCCCATAAGACTGTCAGCTGATTTCTCAAAAGAGACCTTGCAGGCAAGAAGGGGCTGGAGAGAAGTATTCCAAGTCATGAGAGGCAAGGATCTACATCCAAGAATACTCTATCCAGCAAAGCTATCATTTAGAATGGAAGGGCAGAAAAAGTGCTTCTCAGATAAGGTCAAGTTCAAGGAGTTCATCATCATCCAGCCTTTATTATATGAAATGTTAAAGGGATTTATATAAGGCATGGAGGGATATCAACAGGGGAGTGGTAGGGGGAGAGAGGGTGAAAAGGTGCAGAGAATAAGTAGCATAAATGGTAGGTAGAAAACAGATAGGGGGAGGTTAAGAATAGTATAGGAACTGCAGAAGACAAAGAACTTATGTGTATGACCTATGGACAAAAACTAAAGGGTGGGGAATAGGGGGGTGGGGTGGGGGGGAGAAAGGGGGAAAAATGGGACAACTATAATAGCATAATCA
>PVJI01019062.1:0-31900 GCA_004026765.1 Micronycteris hirsuta
AACAAATGATAATTTCAGAACTAAGAAATATAATAGTCAACATAAAAAGGTCAGTGGATGGGCTCAATAGCAGGGGTCAGAGAAAAGAATCAGTGAACTTGGAGATAAAGCAATAGAAATTAGGCAATCTGAACAGAGAGAAGACAAACTACTAAAAGAAAGAACAAATCCTAAGGGATCTGTGGGACAAAAGATTTAACAATCATGTCATTAGAGTCACAGAAGGAGAGAAAACAGAGCAGGAAAGGAAAGTACTATTAGAAATAATGGCTGGAAACTTCCCAGACTGGGCCAAAGACATAAACCTAAAGATTCAAGAAGCTCAGTTAATCTCAAACAGAATAAATTCAAAGAAATCCACACCAAGGCATATTATAGTCAAATTCTGAAAAGTAAAAACAAAGAAAAAACGTCTTGAGAGCAAAGTGAAAGGATGCTTTACCTTTCTCGCCTCAAAGAGAGAGAAAAATAAAAACAACTCAAATTACAGTATATTTCTCATCAGATACCATCAAGGCCGGTGGGAAGTGGTGTGACCTTTTTCAAGTGCTGAAAGAAAAGAACTGTCACCCCAGAATTCTACATCCAGCAAAATATCTTCAGGAATAAAGGGAAATCAAGACATTCTCAGATGAGAAAACTCTAAGAGAATTTATACCCAGCAATCTTAGTAAAACAAATTTTCATTCTCTTTTTGAGTTTTTCCAGTTATATTTCACTGTTAAGCCAAAATTATAACACTGCCTGATGTGGTTTTAAATTTATATTAGAGGAAATATTTAAGACAGAACAGTAAGGGGATGTAAAGGGTGGTAAACTTTCTACATTTCACTAGAAGTAACAAAATTTTAACACCAATAGCCCATGATAAATTACATATATATATATATATATATATATATATATATATATATATATATCAAACAGCAGAAAAAGCTATACAAATAAATACACTGAAAACACTACAGATAAATCAATTGAATTCTAAAATTGAATTCTAAAAAAATATTCATGTGATCCACAAGGAGGCAGGAAAAAGAAGGAAAAAATTGAAAAACAGGGAAAACAAAAAATAGAATGGCAGAAATAAACCCCAGCATACCAATAATTGACAAAGTAAATTAAAAGACATGTCCCAGGTATATGCTATCTACAAGAAACTCACATCAAATATAACTATATAGGTTGGTGGAAAGTAAAAGAAAGAAAAAAGATATATCAAGCAAAGATTAATGAAAAGAAAGCAGGAAAGGCTATATTAATATCAGAGTAAGTAAACTTCAGAGCAAAAACAATTACCACAGACATTACATATAAAAAAGGGTCGATATGCCAAGAAAACATAACAACCCTAAATGTGTATACATCATATATACCACAAAACATGTGAAGCAAAAACTGACAAAACTGAAGGGAGAAACAAACAAATCCACAATTGCATTTGGAGACTTCAACACACTTGTCTCAATAGTTGATAGAACAACTGATAGAAAGTCAGCAAGGATATAGAAAAACTCAACAACACAATCAATCACCAGGATCTAATTGGCATTTATAGAACACCCTCCTCAACAACAGCAGAATGCACATTCAAGTTCCCACAGAATATATATGCCAGGGTCAACCATATCCTAGGCCATAAAGCATCCTTTCACAAACTGAAAAGAACCAAAATCTCATGAAATGTGTTCTCTGAATCAAAGTAAAAATAAGTAACAGAAAAGTTCCAAATACTTAGAAATTCAACCACACTCTTCCAAATGGGTCAAAGAGGAAGCCTTAAAGGAAATTTTTGTAAAAAATTGAAATTAATGAAAATAAAGATACACTATATTAAAATTTGTGAGGCACCGCTAAAGCATTGTTGAAAGAAAAATGTACAGCACAAATGCTGACATTATAAAAGAAGAAGTCTCAAATGAATAATATAAGCTCCCATCTCAAGAACCTGGAAAAGGAAGACTAAATAAACACAAAGGAAGCAAGAGAAAGGAAATCAATTAGATTAAAAACGAAACAAAAAATAGAAAAATCAATGAAAAGAAAGCTGGTTCCTTTAAAATATCAATCAAGTCCCTGGCAAGTCTAAAAAAAAAGAAACAAGAGAGAAAAGACACAATATCAGTATAAAACAGCTGTCATTACAGGCTGTGCACACATCAAAAGCATAATCAGGAAATACTATGAACAACTGTGCAGATAAATTTGACAACTTAAATGAAATGGACCAATCCTTTGAAAAGTATAAGCTACTAGAATACACCAAATATAAAATATGAAATTTGGATAACTTTATAACTCTTAAGAAAATTGAATTTGTAAGTTTAACACTTCCAAAAAGGAAATTTCCAAGCCCAGATGGTTGCACTGGAGAATTCTACCAAACGTTTAAGGAAGAATTAACACCAGTATACAAAATTTCTTTCAGATATTATAAGAGGAGGAAACACTTCCCAATTCAGTTTATGAACCCAAAGTACAAACACACACATGAACAACTATAGATCAATAATCCTCATGAACATAGATACAAAAATACTTAACAATATATAAACAAATAGAATTAAGCAGCATATAAAATGAATTATACTCCATGACTAAGTGGGTTTTATTGCAAGGATGCAAGGCTGGTTCAGTATTAGAGAATCCATCAATGTAATCCATCATATTAATAGACTGCAAAAAAAAGCATGATTATATCAATTGATGTAGTGAATGTATTTCACCAAATTCAGCATTTACTCATGATAAAATCTCAAAAAAGTATGAATAGATGGGAACTGCCTTAACTTCAAAAAGAGCATCTACAGAAAAAAGCCCATAGCTCTTACCATACTTAAAGGTGAAAGATTGCATGCTTTTCTCCCAAAGATCAAGAAAAAGAAAGGATACCATCCACTCTTATTAATGGTATTCAACATAGTTCTGGAAGTTCTGGCCTGTGCAATAAGGCAAGAAAAGGGAAATAAAGGGATATAGACCAGAAAAAGGAAAAGAGTGTCCCTATTTTCAAATGACATGATTGTTTATATAGAAAATTCTAAGGAATATACAAAAAAAATCCCCTAGAACTAATAAACTGTTGGTATTGGCACAGAGATCAATGCATGGATAAACAGAAGAGAATAGAAAACCTGCAAACAGACACATAAATATGCCCAACAGATTTTGACAAAGGTGTAAAAGTACTCAATGGAGGAAGGAGGGCCTTTTCAACAAATGTTAGAGCAATTGGACACCCATAGGCACACACACACACAAAAGCTTTGGTATAAATCTCATACCTTATTAAAAAAACTAATTCAAAATGGATCATCAATTTAAATGTACAATGTAATATTTTAAAACTTTTAGTAAAAATTAAAAAAAGAAAATCTTTGATATCTAAAGGTAGGCAAAAAAAATTCTTAAACTAGACACCAAATGAAGAATCCATAAAAAGGAAATTTGATAAATTGGACTTCCTCAAAACTAAAGCATTTACTCAGGGAAACATCCTATTAGGAAGATGAGAAGATAAGCTACAGATTGGCAGGAAATATAAGGGTTAGTAAAGAATATATAAACAGCCCTGGTGGTGTGGCTCAGTGGCTGAGTGCCCGCCTGTGAATCTAAGGGTTGCCGGTTTGATTCCCAGTCAGGGCATATGCCTGGGTTGCAGGCCAGGTCCCTGGTAGGGGGCGCACATGAGGCAACCACACACTGAAGTTTCTCTCCCTCTCTTTCTCTCTCTCTCCCCCTCTCTAAAAAATAAAATAAATAAAGTCTTTAAAAAAAGAATATATAAACAACTGTTAGAACTCACAGTAAAACAAACAGCAAAACCTCCAAACAATCCAATTAAGCAATGAGTAAAAGACATGCAATTATATTTCACCAAAGAGGATATACAGATGGCAAATTAGCACATGAAAAGATATTGAACATCATCAATCATTAAGAGAAATGTAAATTAAAACTACAGTAAGATATCGATACAGAACTATCAGCATGGCAAAAATAAAAAATAGTGGCAAACCAAATGCTGATGAGGATACAGAAAAACCGGGTCACTCATACATTGCTGATGGGAATGTAAAATGGTACGATCACTCTAGAAAACATTTTAGCAATTTCTTAAAAGAACTAAACATGCTGATTTCATTACTGGGCATTTTTCCTGAAATAAATACTTATGATGACACAAAAACCTAAAACCTATACATATATGTTCATAGTAGCTTTATCTATAATAGCCAAAATGGAGAAAGACATCAGATGTCCTTCAGTGGGTGAATGGTTACATCACACCTATTGTGATACACCCATTCTTTGCAATACACAAAAAGGAATGAACTATTGACACATGCAACAACTTGGATGAATCTTCCAAAATTATGCTGAGTGAAAAAGAACCAGTCTCAGGTTATATACTGTATGATTCCATTTATATAACATTCTTGAAATAATACAGATTAGTGGTTGCCAGGGGTTGAGGAGTGATGGGGGCAAGAGGAAGTGGGTGTGTCTATAAAGGGCAACACTGGGGTCATTGTGGGGATGGGAATGTTCTGTATCTTAACTTGTCTCAATGTCAATATCCTGGTTGTGACTTTGTACTAGAATTTCACAAGATATTAGCATTTGGTGGGGAAAAGGCACAGTCTAGATTATTTCTTACAAGTGTATATGCATCTACAATTATCCCCAAATATGTTTAATTTAATTTTTAAAAACCCTCAAGAGCCAAGAATTCCTTCTTCCTCTATACTCTACCCACCCTTCCCACAAAGGCAGATGTGCTACCATACTTCTAGAGTTAGGGGTGGTGAGTAAAGAAAGGCAGGAGATATCAAAAATACCTCCCAGCTGCCTTGTACCCCAAATACTATTTTGCTGCTCATTATTTCATGGAAAGTGAGAACCAAAGGAGTGGCAACCAGGGAAAAATGAAAGGGAGGTGTCTGTAGTCTATACACACAGGGCATGTGCTATGTGGGGAGCCTGAGCATCCCAGAGTTAATAAGGGTTAGGGTTCCATGCAAGGAGTACATGCCATGCAGTCTAGGGCTATGGGCCACTGTCACTGACTGCATGGGCAGTGGCCATTCAACAGGTGCCTATTTTCAGTTCACTAGATTTTTCCAGAGAGGTTGTGTTCTTAGAGTGTTTCCCCAAATCTGACAAAACTTATCATTTAATGAACACCCTCTGTGTGCCAGTCACCAGATCACCGCTTTGCAGCCCCTCTGCATCCCCTTGGTCCTATTATCAGGGAGGGGCTTCCATCTTCATATCCTAGCCTAGGGAGCCAGGTTTGGGAAGACAAAAAGGATGTCAGGTCAAGGCCAGGCCTCTCGCCCTAGACCAGGTGCCTCTTCCTGTGTGGATTTTCTGATCCATAAAGGTCTTCATGCTTCCACTGTGGGAGAGAGGCATTGGTTCAAGTCCCACCTCCCCCCAAGAAAGAACACAGCATTCAGCCTCAAGAGCTCAGGAGGTATTCTGGGCCAATTAAATCAGAGAGGTTGTTAATGTGTAATTGGTTTTAAAATCAGCAGAATTGCCTGTCTCTGGATGAGAATATTTAAATAGCAAAACACCCCATCTGAGTGGTTCTTGTAAACCATGGCAGAGACCTTCTGCAGCCATGTAGGCCAGTCTGGCCTCCTTCTGTCAGCTTCCTCCTTGAAAGCAGTATCTAGCTCTGATTGGCTGCTGGGGATAAATATTTACAGGTCTGTGTAAACGGAGGCATCTGCCTCAGAGTCTGTTGGCAGGATCTCCACAGCAGCACCCAGGAAAGCCAGCAGGGTGGGGGAGGGAGCTCTCTGAGCTGGCTATCCTTTTTCTATAAATTGACAAGTGCTGTAGTCTTCCAGACTCAGGGCCGAATGTCTAATTAAATTTCAAGACCAGGATAAGAGTGTTGGCTCCTCCTGGGTTCAGGAAGCCACAGCTCTCTGGGGAGGAAGGTCCTGAGAGGATATGAACGTCCCTCCTGAGGCCCCAAATCTTAAGCCTGCCTGCCAGGCCCTGCAGACTTGGGATGCAGATGCCATTGGGTCATGTCAGCTCTGCAGCTGATAACTCTAAGAGTGGGGTTACCTCAACCTGAAGAAGACACAGCCTCCCCTATTCCATGGGGATGAAATTCTTCCTCATGGGCTATAATGAATAACTAAAGTAACAAGGGACAGAAAATGCCCATGACATGGACCAACATCAAATGGACCTTTCATGCACAGAAGCTGCTAACATCTGAAGATGGGAGTCTCAACTGGGCAACACAAAATGATGGTGCTTAAAATACAAATTCCTTGGCCTCACTCCTGTCCCTCTGGAAAATCAGTGGCCCTGAAGAATTTGTTTTCTTGTTTCTTTTTTAAGGAGCTTACTAGATAAACCTGATGTCATCAGCCATCCCCATTCACATGGACATCAGCTGGCATTAGCCTCAAGTCCCAGTTGGCACAGAAAGCCCTCCTGGACTATCACAGGCAGAGGGGTGAGGCTTATAAATACCTGAAGGACTCTTTTCAGAGATACTCCTTTGGTTTTATCCTGTTGGCTCTCGTCCTAACAACTCTGCTTATACCAGTCTCTGCAACAAAGACCAGAGGCCTCTGGAGACAGTGATGGTCCTGGTGGGCTCTCGTCATTGGCTGCAGATGACTGGGCTGCCAGTGGAGATGACGATACACACATGTGTCCTGTACCATGCTCTCAGTGAGCCCTGTGTGCGAAGTGCTGTGTGAGGGGCTGTGGAGGTGTGTGGATACCGGGCACGGAGGAATAACATGGGCTTTGCAGAAGACATCTGGCTCCACTGCTTGTGGGCTTTGCTACAATGGTGTTACGGGGCCTCCATGAGCTCCACCCTCTCGGTGGCACAGCAGGGAGGTTGGGCTGAGAAACCTGGTAGCTCACAGAGGGAGCTAGCCTGTTTGGGGGCCAGGTGAACCATCTCTTTTCCTGAGGAGAAAGGTTTAATGAAGTCAGCTGCTGTGTTGGGCCTCAGTTGACTCTATTGAGAATTTAGGGGCAGATTTCATCTGAGCTCAGGGGCCTCTCTCTAGACCTCCACCAAGACAAAAGAAGCTCAGCTTGGCCATGGCCTCCTGCAGGACAGCACCTGACTGGGCCCAATGCCAAAGGCACCGGTCTCTGCCCAGTCCCAGAAAAGGGGATGGAGACCTTGGGACTTCAACAGAGATGCCTTGAAAAGCACCTACCCCATGGTGTTAACTGTGATACTGCTATGGATCAGAAAGCTGTCCCCAACCCCTTAATCACAGGCTGGCAGGCATGCCTGGAATTAGGAGATAGTAGCTTCCTGGAAGTGAAGGATTTGGGAATACTGTTTGCAGTGATGACCACAGTCCCTGGGTCTGTTGCTGGCACTCGCATGCCCTGCTGATCCAATGCTCCCAGTGTGGGCTCAGTCTCACCCCTCTCCTTTCCTCCTTTCTGGATGCTTAACGATACCTGAGTAGGGCTGGCTGGTCCCCCTGAATCTTTAACCTCTTCTATAAGTATTCTTGTTCACCTTCTGCCTCAACTGAAGGGCAGCTTTCCCTGAGGAGTACACATCCCTGTGCCCTTTCACAGACTATTTTCCTTGATGCTCATGTACTCCAAGGCCAGGTCAGGTAGGTGGCTTCCTTCTCTCTGTTCCTATTCTTATATGACTCTCCCTCCCTCCTTTCCTTTTGGAGCAGCAGCTTCATCCACTTATTGCTGTGTTACACCAACCTCTATCATGCAGATCTGGCCTCCTGTTTCATCTTTCTCCTCCCCATCACTATTCCAATTACTGTCCCAGTATCTTCAATGTCCATGTGGATAACCCAGCCTGCATCCTCCTTTATCAGACCCTTGACTTCCCAACTTTGGCAGTCTAACCTCCCACCCACTCCCACAATCACATCCAGGAACTCATCACTACCAGGAACTGACACCTCCTCAAGTCTCAGTTTCAAGCATCCAACCCTCTGACCACACACTTGACTTTTTGGTTCACACAATCTGTTACCCACACTGTAACATGGCTCACCTCATTGACACCCCAAAACCTTGAGCTCCACCACCTATTTCCACTACCCATTATCCACTTTGTTTTTCATTTCCCTCCTGTCATGGGCTAAATTGTGTTCTCCCAAAATTCCTAAGTTGAAGTCCTAACCACTAGTATCAAAGAATGGGACTGTATTTGGAGACAGGGTCTTTACTGAGGCAACTGAAGTCATTAGGATGGGACCTAATACAGCATGATTGGTGTCTTTATAAGAAGAGGAGATTAGGACACAGTGGAAAGACTATGTGAGGACACAGGGGGTGATAGCCAACCACAGGCCAAGGAGAAGGACCTCAAAAGAAAATAACCCCACTGATACCTTTATCTCAGACCTTTAGTCTTCAGACCTGTGAGAAAATAAATTTCTGTTGTTTAAACCACTCAGTATGTGGTACTTTATTATGGCAACCCTAGCAAACTCAGTTTAGATTCCAACATTATAAACATTCCCTTGTCACACCTTCCCCCCTTTCCCTCAGTCATAATCACCAGCCTTGGCTGAACCTGGTGACCTACCTTCTCCCTTCCTGAACCTGAGGAGCTGAATATTGTGATGGAGAATTACAAAACAATGCTGATTAGCTTTTCCTAAATGTATAACCCCAAGTCCTCAAATATGAGCTCAAATGGTCCATAAGTCTTATCAAGTTTCATGAATAAGCTTTCTTTCCCACTTTCCAAGAGGCTATTTCATGCATTCTCTTTTGTCTTCAGAATCCCCTCTTCTGCCTCTCAGCTCAGGACCGCAGTTTTCCTCATCTGAGACCAGACACCACCAGTTGGGAACCTTTTCACATTTCCGCCAGCACAGCACAGTCTTAAGGACCTTATTCTCAAGTTTCCATCTTCCTTGCACCAACAAAAGGCCTCTTATTACTTGGCTTCCATCTCCTTTTGTCTTTTCAAGAATTCTACCCCTCCATTTATCTCTTCCCTCCTAATTAACAGTTTTTTAATGAGATTATGTCCATGTGTTTATCTGCATATGACCACGCCCTTGTCTTTCCTACTAAAAACACTTCCCTTTACTTTATCTTCTTGCAGCAACTCCCCCACTTTCTGCTCCTTTTATTTATTCATTTTTTAAGATTTTATTTATTTATTATTAGAGAGAAGGGAAAGGAGAGAGAGAAGGAGAGAAACATCAATGTGAGAGAGAAACATTGATCAGTTGCCTCTCCTATGCACCCGGATGGGGGACTTAACCCAAAACTCAGGCACATGCCCTGATAGGGAATCAAACAGGCCACCTTTCACTTTGTGGGATGATGCCCAACCAACTGAGCCACACCAGTCAGGGCATTTTTCTACTTCTTTTAATATCAAAATGTCTGAAAAGAGTCATCCACACTTACTGATGGTACTCATTGACCTCATCAACAATTTATTCCTGCTGTTGGATCACTTCTGTCAGCATACAACCATTCATTCTTCCTACTATTCCAGTCTGATCTTTGTGAAAGTCACTGATGACTCTTCCTTGAGCTCTCAGCAGCAGTTGGTGTGTGGTTGGTCACTTCCTCTTCCCATCTTGGATCTTTATGTCTCATCTGGCTTTCTCTTGACTCCAGGGCTGCTCTTTCTCAATCCCTTTAGCATCTGTCTCTGCCTGACCTCCGAGGCCCCGTTTTTCTGCTTCTAGATGATCTCACCCAGGTCAACGACTTTAAATATCATTTAAGTGCTGATGGCTCTCAAATTTATATCTCTGTACTGATCTCTTTCTTGAGTTCCAGACGCATAGATCTAATCTGATGTCTCCACTTAGATGACTCAAGGCATCTCAACTCTGACATACCTGGAAAGGACTCCTCCATTTTGTAGCCACCTCCTCAACCTGGTTCTCATCTCAACTAATAGAACCACCATCTACTCAGTTGCTCAAATCAAAGACCTAGGAACACTACTCACTTCCTTTATACTTCCTTTTCTACTTTGAAATATATTTAGATCCCACCCATGTCTTTACATCTTTCCCCTCAACCTTACCCCAAGCTGCCATAATATTTTACTTTGACACCGAAGTTGCTTTCTAAACAGTTTCCCCATTTGCCTTCAATGAGAAAGGGCTGCTCTAGAGAAGAAGACTCTTCAAAGTATTGGTTTTCTGCTGTGCAGATGACACAGCCAGTGCTAACTGGATTTCCAAAGGGAAGGCATGTTCAGCCCCCTTTTTTCTGTCATGCTTCCCACAAAAACAGCACTTCCATTCAGAAAGCCAGATCGAGTGCCATTAACAAATTAATTCCGATTAGTGCAGCCCAAGCACTGAGACCTCAAGGCAATCCCAGCAGTCCTGCAGGGAAATGGCTTGGCCTCGCTTGCTAATAAAGTGGAAAGCGTACTGGAAGCAGAAGCGATTATTTTGATGCCTGTTGCTGTCCCTGGAGGGTAGAAGGGTAGGATTTGATTACACCATGGTCTCCTAAGGGAATTAACTGACTTTCAAATGATAAGTTATTAATTCCCCAACTTGGCACTTAGGTCGTGAGAACAGTCTCAGCTCTCAAACTCCCCTGTGGCCTGTGCAACTCCCTGTTTAGAACCAAGCATTCACATGTGCCCAATAAGTGAATGAAAGGATAGTTAATTGGTAACTGGAAAATAAGTTTGGGGCCCAGTATCCTTAATAATCCTTCAGTATTTCACTTAACAAATATAACTGAACCCTTACTGTATTTGGCATGGCAGGTTCAAAGTCAAAACAAACAGATAAGGTCCCTGTTCTCCTGGATCTTACTGACTGGGAGAGTTTTAGGCAGGGCAAATAATCAGCATGAATCAAACAAATGAAAAGATAACTTTGGCAAGTGAAAAATACAATCTAGAAGATAAAACAGGACAAAGTGACAGAGTATGATTGGGGAGAAATGCTCAAGGAGGTCCTGAGGTGGTGACACACGACCTGAACTCTGGATAGTGCAAAGACCCAGCCAGCCCTGTGGGAAGAACTTTCTAGGAAGAGGGATCAGACAAGGCAAGTGCCTGTTGTCAGAGAGCTAGGTCCCCCTACTTCCTCATTCCCCCAGTGCATTCAGCATGGCCATCCTTATCAGCCAGGTTGCTATTCTCATGGTACTGGGCAGGGCAGATGTCCCTGGTGGGCAGTTGACAGTCAGTCTGTCAACCTTGATGCTATCCATCCCTCCTGTGGCTCTCATGTCACAGGGATTTGCACAATTTCCAGCTTTTCCAACAAAACCTTTTGAAAGCTTCCCAATTATAAGGATCACCTTTCTTCTCTGAAGTCCGTCCTGACTCAGTTATTTGGCACCTGCTGTCTCTATTACCTTACATTAGTAGATATCATATTACCATGTATTTGAGCCTGCTCCCTCATGCTCTCTCTTTCCCTGTTTCTATCTAGTGGCCTCGAGGGTAGGGGCTTCTTCTTATCTCTTACACTCCCCAGGCCTAGCCCAGGTCCTCTGCAAGACACTTAGGGAGTCTAGATGGATACCTGGCCAAATGAAAACCTGAGGGGTAGATGGAGACTCATGGAAGTCTCACTTCTCATCCAGGAATCTCTAACATAGGCAGGAAAGGAAGGCTCTTCATCCAGTTCCTTGGAATAGAGCTGGCCTTGGGTTTGAAAAATAGTTTCCAGAGGATGACTTTAAAATGTTCAGACAATACTAAATTTCTTATGAGGATACTTGGAAACTTTCAGCTTAAAGATGAAAAGTTTTAGGACCAAAAATTCATGTGAAGATGGCACCCTCCAAAAGGTGGGCTCCATCCCAACTCTTCCTCTGACAGCTCTCCCAATAACTCAGACAATTCCAATGAGAGCCACCCCTGCCAACAAGTAAAACATACCTGCTAAATTGCTGCCAGCCTTCCTCCAGCTTGAAATCTTCCTGCCCCCAGCATTTTCAGACACCCCAGGATTCCAGTGCTAGTCAGCTTTACCCAGAAAGCTAGAGTATTGTCAGATGATATAAGAGGGTACCAAAGGTGCCTTCAGCATCAAGGCACCGTGGCCAACAGCAATGCTTGCCACTGGGGCCTGAGTTGGAGGGAGGTCTCAGCTCCCCATGCAATGGCAAATGAGGATGAGGCATGGTGCCCAACCCTGGAGGGAGAAAAGCCAATGGGCTCAAGGATGAGATGAACATGGAGATGCACTGGGCACTGCTGCTGACCTTTCACGAGGACTGTCCTGGCCTCAGCCCACTGGCTCCTCCCGTCTGATGTCAGCAGGCCGATTGGAGGCAAGCGTTCATCCTCATTGGAAGCCATTTTGACTATCTTTCTCAACTGAGTGAACAGATCGCCCTCACTGAGACGGCGGAAATTAATGACAACATCCAAGACAAAGAACTGTGGGGGAAACAGGTCAAACACATCATTCACGGCAGCCAGCCCACAGTGCCAGGCCTTCACTGAACCTTCACATCTGAGAACAGATGGAGATACTCAGGCCCAAGGTTCCCAAGGTACATGATGGTTTTGAATAGTCACAATTTGGGGACCAGAATTCTGTCAACTGTGTTGGACTCCAAGCTGCCCTAATTGAAAGAAGTCCAGATTAAACTTAGCTAAAATAACATTTGCTTTTGTGGTTCCTAGTTCATATAAAGGCCATTATGTTTGTGGGGAACTGAATATAAATTGGTACAATCACTTTGGGGGGACAATTTCTATTAAAACTAAAAATTTTCATACTCTATAACTCAGCAATTGCTCTTATAAATACATATTTTAGCCTAAGGCTTAGAGAACATATACCTTTGTGCCCAGAAAGATGGACAAAGGAATGTACATATCAGCATTGTTTGCAGTAGCAAAATGGTAGAGGAGCCTAAATGGCTCCTGTAGGAAATGGCTAAGGAAAATATAGTATACTTTTCCAGTGCATGTCTACCTGGCAGTTGAAAGGAATGAAATAGCTCAATATACAGCTTAGGGATAGATCTCAAACACACAAGTAAGTAGAGGGAGGAAAAAGCAAGGAGGTCCCCAGAATCTATAAAACTGCCTTTCTGGTGTATAGTCTCTTAGAAGGCCATAGCCTGGGTGATTGTGTGTGGAGGTCTGAGGCCACACTGTGTCTCATTAATGGCCCTGAGTCTATCCATCCAGGCAGCTCTTTTGACCTGACCTGCCTGGTCAGGGCTGGAGTAGGAGCCCAGTGATGGTGTTTTCAATTGATGACCCTCCTTGTTCTTAAACCTAACCAGTTGATAGAAATGGACATGACAGGGAGTCAGGAAGCTCCATTTTGGAGCCACTCTGCCACAGCTCACTGTGTAACTCAGGGAGGGGGCTGAGCACCCTTGGGAAAGCAGGAATGGATGAGCGCACATGTGCCCTCCCCAGCAGCAAGGGGATACTTACCTGGTTGCAGCAGGCCACAATGATATGTTCCGGCTCAGGCATGACACTGCTCTTCTGGGACACCAGTGTGTCCTGGGTGTGGCCAGGGAGGCGGTAGGAGGAGAAGAGCCCATAGTATTGCTTCATACAGAGCTGCTGCCCTGACAGCTGGCCCTTGGCACAGTCAGTGGGGATGGAGTGACTGGAGGGGGAGAATGGGGAGAGAGGGAGGAAATCAGAACTGGTTCTATTGTAACTTGATTAGGCAAAGCAGGGCACAAAAAACAGAACTGCATTGTGATGGCAGTCGAAGAGCTTGACTCCTCAATTTTAAAGTAGTGGAATGCCCCATTTCCATGCCCAAGAAGACCCTCAGGGTTTTCTCACATCTTCATTAGCACCCCTTACCCCTGCCTCATGTATTACAGTGCAGACCTTACCATTTTAGCCCTCTTTGCATTTGTTTATCTTTGCTTGGCATGTCTTCACCCCAAACTTGCACTCAACTAGTTGTTTAGAAAACCCTTTCTACTCTTATAAGAGCCTACTCCTTCCTCATCTCTTCTAGAAGCATCCTCTGAGTTCAAGAAAGAAAGTTCTCTTTTTCCTGTGGTCTCAGCATGTCTTGTGTTCTACCTCCCTTCAACTCCCTCTTCCTCTTTCTTTCCCCCCATTTCTCTCCCCTTCCTTCCCTCTGTCCTTTCAGACAACAAATATTATTGAGCATTCCTTTATACCAGCCTCTATTCTGGGATCTGGGGATATAGCAGCAAACAAGACATGAGTTTTCTACTCCAAAGGGGTGCAGAGAACAAGCAGAAAATTGTTAAATGTGAGGGTTACAGGTAGAAATTCAGGGTGGCAAGGAGGAGTATAGCCAAGGACAATCTTACTGAAGACCAGATGTGTGAGCTGAGCCCTAAGGATAAGAGGCAGCCATGAGAAGAGCTGAGGCCCAACCAGGTGGCCAGGTGGGTGCCCCATGACACTTCTGCTCCAGGTGTGGGTATTAAACTAAACTGTAATGACCAACCCATAACAGGGTGAGTATGGGAATCCAGAGAGAGTTTTCAGAAACATTGTACTAGCTGAAAAGAGGAGTTTTATGTCTGTTGAATCTAATAATAAAAGTGGTCTCATCACATGTCAGAATATAAAACGAGTCTCAACAAATTTAAAAAGACTGAAATCATACCAAGCATCTTCTCTGACCGCAATGTTTTTAAACTAGAAGTCAATTACAAGGAAAAAAATTGAAAAACACACAAACACATGGAGGTTAAATAACATATAACTAAACAAAGAATAGATTAACAATGAGATCAAGGAAGAAATCAAAAGATACCTTAAGACAAATAAAAATGGGAACACAACAACCCAAAATCTAGAGGACAGCAAAATTAGTCCTAAGAGGGAATCATAGCATTACAGGTCTATCTCAACACACACACACACACACACACACACACACACACCAAGAAAAACCTAAAATAAACAATCAAACTTTACACATAGTAGAACTAGGGAAAAAACAACACACAAAACCCAAAGAGAGAAAAAGAAAGAAAATAATAAAGATCAGAGTGGAAGTAAATAAAATTGAGTTTAAAAAAATACAAAAAAATGCAACAGACTTCTGAATATTTATTTTGTATCCTGTTACTTTACTTTATCACTTCTAGTAGTTTTTTGGTGAATCTTTAAGGTTCACCAAAAGGTTCAGCTCTCAGTAAAATCAAGAGCTAGTTTTTTGAAAAATATAAACAAGATTGATAAATCTTTACTCAGACTCATCAAGAAAAAAGAGAGGATCCAAATAAATAGAATCAGTGATGAAAGAGGAGAAGTAACAACTGACACCACACAAAAGCTAAAGATTGTAAAAAAATATTACAAATAACTATATGCCAACAAATTGGACAATCTGGAAGAAATGGATAAATTTCTATAAACATACAATCTTCCAAAACTGAATCAGGAAGAATCAGAATATCTGAGCAGACAGATTACAATTAATGAAATCAAAATGGCAATAAAAAAATTCCTCGCAAACAAAAGCCCTGGACCAGATGGCTTCACAGTTGAATTTTACCAAACATTCAAAGAAGAACTAGTACCTATTCTTCTCAAACTATTCCAAAAAATTCAAGAGAAGGAAAGACTCTCAAGTTCATTTTATGAAGCTGGCATTATCCTAATTCCAAAACTAGATAAAGATACTACCAAGAAAGAAAATTACAGGTCAATATCCCTGATGAACATAGATGCTAAAACCCTCAACAAAATATTAGCAAACCAAATTCAGCAATACATTAGAAAGATCATAAAACATGATCAAGTGGGATTTTTTTCCTGAGATGCAAGGTTGGTAAAATATCCACAAATCAATAAACATGATACACCACATTAAAAAAAGAAGAATAAAAGCCATTTGATCATATCAATAGATGCAGAAATAGCATTTGATAAAATTCAGCACCCATTTATGGTAAAAACTCTGAGCAAAGTAGGAATAGAGGGAACATACTCAACATAATAAAGGCAAACCCACAGCCAACATCATAGTCAGTGGGCAAAAACTAGAAGTGTTTCCCTGAAAATCAGGAGCAAGACAGGGATGTTCACTTTCATCACTCTTATTCAACACAGTACTGGAATTCCTAGCCATAGCAATATGATAAGAAAAGAAAAGAAAAGGCAAATTAGAAAGAAAGAAGTAAAACTGTTATTGTTTGCAGATGACTTGATACTGTACATAAAGAACCCCAAAGATTTCACCAAGAAACTACTAAAACCGATAAGTTAATTCAGTAAAGCAGCAGTATACAAAATAAATATGCAGAAATTGGTTGCATTTTCATACACCAAAAGTGAACCATCAGA
This sequence comes from Micronycteris hirsuta, assembly GCA_004026765.1. Taxonomy (NCBI): domain Eukaryota; kingdom Metazoa; phylum Chordata; class Mammalia; order Chiroptera; family Phyllostomidae; genus Micronycteris; species Micronycteris hirsuta. Next base: position 16,259 of record PVJI01019062.1, read on the forward strand.
AAGGGAAACTATTTGATATATTTACAATTGTATCAAATAAAATAAAGTACCTAGGAATAAATTTAACCAAGGAGGTAAAAGACCTGTATTTGGAAAATTAACAAAACACTGAAGAGAAGGTACAAATAAAAGCAAGCATATACTGTGTTCATGAATAGGAAAAATTAACATCATAAAAATGTCCATACTACCCAAAGCAATCTACAGATTCATCACAATACTATCAAATCTCAGTGGTGTATTTCACAGAACTAAAACGAATAATCCTACAATTTATATGGAATCACAAAAGACCCCGAATAGCCATAGTAATCTTGAGAAAGAAGAACAGAGTTGTAGATATCATGCTACCTGATATCAAACTATACTATAAGGTTATATCATTCAAAACATCATGGTACTGGAATAAAAACAGACATATAGATCAATGGAACAGAATAAAGAGCCCAGGACAAGTCATGGGCATCTCTTGGGATAACTGGTACAAGTGCCACAGGACATAGGGCAAGAGAAAGCCCCACCACAAGAAGAGAAAATATGAGCCGGGACACTCTACTTTCAATGCTAAGATTGGTTCCCACTGCATACACAGTCTGAATGCAGGGAGGCAACAAGAAGTACCAAACCTTGAGGTTGGACACATGGACAACTTCTCCTGAAGGTCGGAGTATCCTAGATGCAAAACAAGGATTGTTGATGTTTTCTATAATGCATCCAACAACAAAATGGTCCACACCAAGACCCTAATGAGAGCTTCATTCTGCTCACAGACAGCACACTACACTGATAGCAGAACGAGTCCCACTAGGGACTACCCTGGGCTGCAAGAAGAAAAGTAAGCTGATCCCTGACGGGGAAGAGATTTTAGACAAAAAATAGTCAAAGAAAATTCAGAAGAAATATGATGTAAGGAAAAAGAATGCCACCACCACGATCAACAGTCATCTTGAGGAGCAGTTCCAGCAGGGCATGATTCTTGCTTGCATCCTTCAAGACCAGACCAATGTGGCTGCACAGGTGGCTGTGTGTTCTAGAGGGCAAAGAATTGCAGTTCTAGATGGGGAAAATCAAGGACTTGTAAAAGCAAATAAATCCTCTTACCACCTATCTTAGCTCATGCAATCAAGGTGTTTATTCTAAAAAAAAAAAAAAAGGAAGAAGAAGAATAGAACACTCAGAAATAAACCCATGCTTATATGGTCAAGTATTTATGACAAAGGAGACCAAGAACATACAATGGGGTAAAGACCATCTATTTATTGAATAAGTTGTGTTGAAAAAATTAAACAGATAATATGCAAAAAGAAAAGAAAAGAAACCACTTCCTTGCACCAATACAAGAATAAAATCAAAATAGATTAAAGACTTAAATGTAAGACTCGAAATCATAAAACTCCTAAAGAAAACATAGGCAGTAACATCTCAGGCATTTCTTGTAGCAATATTTTTTTTTCTGATATATCTACTTGGGCAAAGGAAACAAAAGAAAAAATAAACAAATAGGACTACATCTAACTAAAAAGTTTTTGCACAGCAATGAAAACCATCAACAAATGAAAAGAAAGCCCATTGAAATTGAATGGGAGAACATATTTGCCAATGATACATCCGATAAGGGGTTAATATCCAAAATGTATAAAGAATAAAAACAACCCAACACCAAAAATAAACCATTCCATTCAAAATTGGGCAGGGAATCTGAACAGTTTTCCAAAGAAAGAAAATAAACATATAGATGGCCAACAGACATATGAAAAGATGTTTAATATCACTAATTATCCAAGAAATGCAGATTAAAGCCACAATGAGATACTACTTCACACCTGTCAGAATGGCTATCATCAGTAAATCAACGAACAAGTACCGGTGGGGATGTGGAGAAAAGGGAACCCTTGTGCACGGTATGTGGGAATGTAGACTGGTGCAGCCACTATGGAAAACAGTACAGAGGTTCCTCACAAAACTAAAAGTGGAACTGCCTTATGACCCTGTGATTCTACTTCTAGGCTCTCTATTCTGTTCCATTGGTCTATCTGTCTGTTTTTATGCCAGTACCAGGCTGTTTTGATTACAGTGGCCTTGTAATATAGTTTGATATCAGGAATTGTGATCCCTCCTGCTTTGCTCTTTAGGAATACATTTGAAGAAACCCAAAACTCAAATTCAAAAGAATATACACACCCCTATGTTCATTGCAACATTATTTACAATAGCCAAGATATGGAAGCAACCCACGTGCCTATCAATCAAGGACTGGACAAGAAAGAGGTGGTACATTTATATGATGAAATATTACTCAACCATGAAAAAGAAGAAAATCTAACCATTTGTGATAGCATGGATGGACCTAAAGAATATTATGCTAAGTGAAATGTCAGTCAGAGAAAGACAAATACCATATGATTCCACACTTATTGTGGAATCTAAAGAATGATGTAAATGAACAAAGAAAACAGAAACAGATTCATGAATACAGAGAACAGACTGATACTTGTTAGAAGAGAGGGGTGTTGGGGGACTGGGTACAAAAGGTGAAGGGGTTGAGAAGTACAGATCAGTAGTTATACAATAGTCACAGTGATGTAAAGTATAGTATAGGGAATATAGTCAATAATGTTGTAATACTATGTATGGTGCCAGGTGGGTAGTGGAAGTATTAGGGGAACACTTTGTAAAGTATATGACTGTTTAACTACTTATCTGTATACCTGAAATTAATACAAAATAATATTGAATGTAAATTGTAATTGAAAAATAAAAAATATGAAGTGAAAATCTAATTTTTTTAAAGTGGTCTCATATTTTGTACCTTTGTACCATTTTCTACTAATTCATTTTGTATTGTTTTACAAACATTTTATAAAATTTAAAAGAACACCGCAGATTGTTCAACGAACACTGGTTTAAGGCAGAAAGGAAAGTGGGATTGAAGCCAAGTAAAAAGGTTCAGACAGAGGAGACCATTTCCCTTAAGTAGCAGGTGGCAAGGCTGACTCTCCCTTCTCTACCTTCTTGTGTGTTCTCTAGATTCTTGATATACATACTCTTGTGTATATATAAGGTATGGAGGAATGGGAGCATTTTTAAAAGATCAAGGTAGAATAGTGCTTTACACCAAGAAAAGAAACTATTAACAGTTGGGCCAGGGAGAATAAAGGTCATCCCAACTCTGGTGGGTGGTAGGGTACTATTTACTCTGTGACAGAAGCCAAGAATACAGAGCTGAAAAAAGACAGGTTCCCTGCCTTCTAGAAATTCTTGTCTAGTATGGCAGGGAGTCAAGTGAATGAACAGGTTGTGCCAGAACAGGGCACTACCTTTCCCAGTCTGGGCCCAGTCCTACCTGTCCAGCAGGGCCTTGTAGTTCAGCACTCCGGAGATGAGGTTGGCGGCAAACCTGCAGGGACACATGAGCCCTTAGCCTCTATTCTCAGGGGTCCAGGCTCTCTCTCTCTTTCTCCAGTCTCCCTTTCTGCTTCTTTCCTTCTTCCTTTCTTTCTGCCCACCTCCTTCCCTCGCTCTTCAATCTCTCTCTCTCTCACTCTCCCTCCCTCCTGCTTCCTCCCGCCCTCTCCTCCAATTCAATAACCACTCACCAGATGCCAGGTCTCAGTAGTGCCCTAATAGGATGGTATACCTGCTGCCTCCTACCCATCTCTATGCTGTCAGCCCTTCACAAGCTTTGTATTAAAAGTGGTCCCCTGGGAAGAACTCCCAGAGGAGAAGACATAGGATGTGAATGAGGAGCAAAAGGAAGAGGGAGAGGAAGCCAGGAGAGGACACAGAGTAGACAAGAAAGGGCTAGAAGACAGGGGTTGGGTTCTTCCTCAGAAAGGCTAATGCTGGGGCTGGACTGGGCCAGAACCCTGGGGTTGTAGGAAATTCAGTCTCCTGGGAAAAGCCAGTAATTTAGTTCCCTAAGTGCTAGTGAAAAGGAAAGCAGGTGCTGAGGGGAAAGGCACCAGAGAATCATGCCACAGAATTGTGTCATCTTAACTGTTCATGGAGGAATGAGCCCTGGCTTAACTATACATCAAGAGGAAAATGCCCACTTGAATGCAATTTTGAGAACTGTTCTCAGAAGTCATTCCTCCATACACACATATGTCCTTTTGACCATGGGAGTCTCTTGCTTCAGGGGAAGGCTGCCCCCAGATCTTTGACCTGTCTTGGTGAGAAAGGACCTGTTGGAGGTCTCCCAAGCAAAGCTGAGCCATGTCTGTAAGCAAGATGGGCCCTGTCTTTTGTTCTTTTCCTCCTTCTGAACTGTTCCCACACTGTGTCCCATTCAAGTCCTAAAATCAGAGACCTGGATTTGGGTCTGAGTGACTCTTGCAGAGATATCCTTTCTCCCTGCCCCACCCTTGCATAAATGGCTCTTCCATTGTCATCAGTGGGCTCAGAGGCCATTCCAGTGGCCCAGTGAGCTGTGAAATTGCAGCAGATGCACAAGATCTGGCAAAGGCAGCTGGCAGGACGAAACCATTGCCAACCACTCTGAGCCTCTGTTTAGAGCTGGGGGCTAGAGGGCAGCTGGGGTCTCAGATCACCTGGGGCATTGTGTCCCACCAACAAGTCCCAGCCTTAAGTACTGGCAGGATGAAAGTGTAACCACCTCCTCCCAGAGCCTCAGCCAGGTCAAGACTTGTCACATGGACATCTGGGGGCCCACGCCCTCCATTAGTGTCCACACACCTGAAATATGTTTGTTCCTCATGTGCAGCCTCACCTAACCTCTTTCCTGACCCCATGGCCTGGACAGACCCTGCCTCAGGGCCATTTGGCCTCAGAAAGCTCTGCCAAGACACAAGTTCCAGCCTTTCTTTCCTGGTGCCAGGGCCAGGACCCCTTCCCCAGGCAGACTCCCAAGCTGTGAGCCCAAGAGCACAGTGACCTCACCTTAGCTGGTCATTAGTGTCCTGGAAGTGTTGCCGGGAAAAGACCACAGCTGGACTGGAGTTGACAGGCAGGGCTAGGCGGTTATTGAGATACATGTCATTCAGCCAGTACTCAGACACCTGTGGGGGAGAGTAGGGAATGGGAGCCATTGCCCACAAGCACCATGTACACTCCCTCCAAGAAAGGGCACCTTGCGTGTAGAACACACCAATCCCATCCTGGAAGCCCCAAAAGACAATTGGGATAGTTCACTGGATCATTCATTCATTCATTCCACAGGACAATGTGTTTCTCAACACACATGCCTGTCCTTGCCCTATATTCTATCCTTTCTTCTATCCCAGGTTCCCATCTTGGTTGTTTGGTGCTTTATCCATGTCCCTTGCCCATCCTTATGAGGGTCCCACTCCTTTCACCCCTCTCTGCTTCCCTGACCTCATCAATACTTTCTGCTGCTCATACCTGTCACCCATCTGTCCCCCAAACTTGTCCTTGTCTGTTCCCATCCTTGTCCCACATCCCTTTGCCCCATCTGTCAGCCCTCTGTCCACATACCTATCTCACGTGCCACATTTTGTCCATTCCTCTCCCTTGGCCCTATCTGTTCCTGACCCCTGTCTTCCATCTGTCCCATCTTTGTCACCTACCTGTCCCTCACCCAAATCCCTCTTTCTCCAAGTCTCCCTCCTGCCCCCCTACCCCGTGAGTCCTATGTCTGCCCCCCAGTCAGTCCCCTCCCAGCAACTCTTACCCAGTTAGCTGTCTTCTCCTGCCGCTCCAGTAGCTTCTCCTGCAGAGTCTCACCGAGGCCACCAGGGGCCCCAAACTGCTGCACAATGGCCTGGCTCCGCCTAAACTGCTCCTTGGGCACCAGGTGCTGCATGCACCGCAGGTAAGTGGCCAGGGTCTGCTGCAGTGGGGGTACTGGAAGTTTGGGAAGCCCCTGGAAGAGAAGGTTCACAGGCATTTGCTGTGCCTATCCTTATGTGTGACCCTTGCCTGTCCCCAAATTGATGCCTAGTGTCTGACTCCATCTGCTGCCATCCTTGTTCCCTATCCTTAGACTCATGTGTTTTCAGGCCTCAGCTCGGCAGAATTATGAACTTAGGAAGTTCCTGTTTGCTTTCCCCCATTCCCCAGGCCTGCCACCAGGATGGGACAAAGTGCAGAGGAAGATCTTAATGTTGATCCCAGACAGACCTGGACTCATACACTGACCCTGCTGCTGACCAGCTATTCGATTTTAAGCAAATCACCCCTACCTCTATGCCTCAGTTTCCTTTCCTGTCAGATGGGGTAATAACCTCTCCTTCTCATAGGATCAAAGAGATCATTGATGTGAAAATTCCTATCAACCATAGCAAATGGGTCTAAGATGAAATAGTCCTGTTATTAATATTGACTGCTCGTCATTCTTAATTTAGAAACTGTTCTCAGCTGGAGCTCCACAATCCAATTGATCTCTGGATCAAAAAGGTGTGACTCTAATGGAGATATTTGAACAGGTGAAAGATGGTGGGAGATATAGTTCAGTGCTTGTCCTAATGACCAGAATCATGCAAGATGTTTCCTGGGAAGGTGACTCATGCCTTGGGCTTCTCATAAAATCCCTTTCAGCTATGATACCCAGAGATGGGTATTCTACTCCCTGTGGGTAAGGGGATAGGATGGGAAAAAGTGCAGTGGAAGTTCCTCCTCTTTTAATCTTCCTAAGTCTCGCTTCCTCATCTACAGGACATAAATAACAATTCCTACCTGAGAGGGGCCCAGAGAAAATTAAATGAGAGAAACAACTGGCCACAATAGGTACATTATTAAATGTTATAATGCTGGTGTCCTTATCCTTCCAGAAGAATTCCTAAGAGGAAACTCATAATTTCTGGGCCCCCCCCCCAAAGTTGGAAAGAGTCTGGGCCCCATGCTTCCCAGTTTACCAGCTGTGTTCACCAGGGATTGACATATGTGTTCAACCACTTAATGACTTAGCCTCATAGATAGATGAGGAAGCTTAGAACCAGAATGGAGAGATAGTCCACGGTCACCCAGAAATCTGGTGACCTATTCCCTTTCCTTCTTCCTCACTTAGCTGGTCACAATTGGAAACCAGGACTTTTCATATTATTGCTTAAATTTTACAAAGTAGGCTGTTCTCTTTCAGAGGTTTCTTTCTGTAGGGTGATGGGGCAGTGAATTTCTATCCCAGGCAGACTGTGGAGTGAAGGAGCCTGCTGAAAGCCTCCCTCCACTCTGGTCTACACACAGGCTGGAGCTCCATGGCTGCCCTGGACAGATGGGACTGAGTGAACATGCCCTGATGAATGAATAGGGTTCCTCCACTTTCCTGACACAGTCTAGAGTTCACTGCCTTAAGGGGAGGGAAGAGGCTGTCGGTGCTAACCAGAAGTTGTTGCTACCCTGGGGACCACTTGAAGATGGGTCTGGACAGCATTTCAGGCTATCCAACCCACTCCAGAGAGCCAGGTCCAGGTCCTCCATGTAGCTAACCTGGTTTCCCCTTTCTTCTATTGGGACCTGGGGGCCTTTTTGGTGGGTAAATGGGCAAGTACCTACAGAAAGCCAAGCCCTATTGGTGGCCTGGCCAAGAGTGGCAGCAGCTGGAGCCCCTACTAGAAACAGGCCACTCTTCTTGGGGGCTCTGACAGTGCCCTGGGACTCAGCCTGGGTCATTGGGAATTGATAATACACAAAAACGAACGAGGCAGAAAAATCTCTGCTCAGATGTCATCCCCTTGAGGCTCCTTCCAGACTCTCACGGGCTTCTCGCCCACAATAGGAACAGAGGCAAGGTTTTGTTTTTATGAGTGTTTGGACCCAGGGGTCTCAGGTCAATACATGTTTCCTGGGCAGTATATGTGAGCCAGGCCCTGAGCTGGACTCAGGTTCAATGGAGAGACAAGGCAGCCACAGTCCAAAGGGAAGGACATGCCAAGGAGCAGAAGGAATGTCAGAGGTGTCAGCTACAGTGAGCAGGATAATGTGGTGAACAACTTTATGGGGAGAAACCAGAAAGTTCTGTTCAGGGTTTCAAATGAAACCTGGGGGTGGGGCTGCAGAGTGGTGGGCTGGGGAGTGGTGTGGGCATCAAGGAGACATCAAGAAGACAAGTGTAGCAGGACGACCAACATGTACCATACTGGAGAGATCGGACGCGCTGCTCTTCACTCTGGAAGGGGAACGGGGTGGCAGGAAGGATGCTTGCCCAGGGAGGTGTGGCTTATCCGAAGGCTCCACAGCTGAACCAGTGACAACAGCTGGGGCTGGGACGTGACAAGGCTTACTTAAGGCAAATCCTCTGGGCTCAAAGCCATTGGAAGTAGAAATTGGGGTGAGGATAAGTCCTAGAGGAAAAAAAAAGATATCTAGCCTAGTTCAAGGGCTCCCCTTGGACTTGGAGGTTAGGAAGTATGGCTGTAAGCATTTCCTTAGCACCCCTTGAAGCTACTCCTAGTGGCCCCATGCCTGCCTGGGCTACTCAACAGGATCCGGGCAGGGCCACAGCCTGGGCCTCATGCCCAGGAGAGGGCAGGACTGGGGACCAGGCAAGTACTGGGGGCAAGTTGCACTCAGGACTGTTCTGGAAGTCAAGGGCATGTGAATGGGGAGAGTAGGGACAAGAGAGTGGGCTCCAAAAGTCACTCACAGGCTCCTCCTCACTGCTGAGAGTTTTTGCTGCCATCTTATGGGGCTCTTTTTCCAGGATGGGCATCTTGGTGACTCCTGGTTGAGGAAACAGAGATAGAGATCTGGGGACCAAGAAGCAGCAAGGCATCAACACAATAGCCACATAGACCCGCCATGGACCCATCATCTCCTGTAGTCTGATGCCCACCTACACCCTGTGAGGAAGCCAGAGCAGAACAGTAGTGTACGGGGCTTGGCCCCAATTTCCTGGCCTCAAGATCAGTTCCCCTGACCCAAGTGTCCTTTCTGAACCCGGTAAGACAGTGTGGGGCCTGAAGTGAGCTTCCATCTGGTACCTGCTCCATCAGACTGCTGCATCCAGGCCCAGCTGACTGCACTGGGGAGTGTAGGAGGCAGCAGGGCTGGGCTTGCCCGGTCCTAATCCACACTTGATTTGTTTTTGTCTGGGGCCCAAAAGATGTGTGCTCTGCAGATTAAAATCTCTCTTTCCCACTAAACTGTGAGCTTCTCCAGGGCAAGACCATACCTGCAGTGTTTTGTGCTTCATTTCTGGAACCTAGCAGGTGCCTGGCATGGAGCAGTATTAGTGTTGGGGAACCGAGTAAAAGAAATGCATGCATGCATGAATACATTCCTGGATGAATGTAAGGTCCTCCAAGGCCCTCCAAGGTCCTGGGTTCCGGGAAGCTCTCCGGGTTGGTTGGGAGGCTGCATGGGAATGCTGAGGGAGGCGGTACAGGGAAGCTGGGCAGCCTAGTCCCCCAGGACTGCCTGACAGCCTTGAGAGTAGTGGATTAAGCCAGACCAAAGGAGGCAAAGGTCAGTTTTTAAGAGCTCAAACTCTACCCTTAGAGATCCCTCTAAGCTAAGTGCAAGCCTGTAGAGACACACCCATGCTTTCTACTCATCCATTCCATATTCATTCCCAAGAGCCTAAAGCTCATGCTTAGACCATTCCACCCCTACCCTACACGAACTCCAGGCAGGCATAGTCCAGGTAGGGGCTGGGCAAGGGCACAGCTGGCCCAAGGGCAGAGCATCCAGAAAGATGGATGAACCCAGTCCACTGGTGGAGGAGCCTGGGGCTGCCTGGAAACGCTGGGCAGAAAATGTAGAGTCCTTTCAGGTACCGCACCAGCTGCTTGGGACTAGGTGGTCTCCAAACCGCTGGTGCAATAGAGCATAGGGTCTTCCCCCTCCACCACTGCCACCACGAAAGCAGCAGTGTCCAGGTGAGGGTCCACCCCCACCACGGCGGGGTTTTGAGGGGTAAAGAAAGGTAAGGTCGGGTTGATAAAGGCCCTAGCGACAGAGCAGCCCATGCTTCCTCTTTGATCTGGCCCCCAGCCAGCTCTATAGCTGGAAGATACTAGTCAAAACTCAGAGACTCCACAACTTGGGGAGCCCCGGGGATGGAAGCAGTATGGTTTCCTGGGGGCCAAAGGTGAGATCCTGGTCCCTGAGCCAGCTACTCTTCCTCCTTGGCTTGGGTGGGCCCCTAGAGGGTGTATGTATGTGCCTCTCTGTCTGTCTGTCTGTCTTTCTGTCTGGTGCCCTCCCACCAGCCAGGCTTTCAAAGGCTTCACGCAGAGATCTCTGCTCTGCCCCAGAGGCCCAACCCCAACTCGGCTGGGCGCCACAGGCGGCCTCCCCTCCAGAGGCTCCCTCAGACCTGGCTCGTGCTTGCTGCCGTCGCGCTCTCCCCGCCTCCTGCCTTGTCCAGAGCGGCAGAGAGGCGGGTGCTCTCGGGCACTTTAGGGTGGTCGGGGAGAGACCTGCCGAGCCTCCGACTGGCACAGAAAGTGCAGACCTTGGCGCGCAGCGGATGGAGGTCCAGAAGTGAGAACACGCACGTGGAGCCGCGGAGCCCTGATGGTCAAGGCTCTCTAAACCCTTTCCCCCGAACGTGTCCGCGTCCGGCTCCCTGCTCCCCGCCCCCACTCTTAGCGGGCAAGCACCAGAGCTGCGGAGCCCCTCAGTCTCCAGGCGGTGCCACGACGGCCGCTGCCGTTCGGGACTAGGAGGGCTCCGAGAGTCCCGGGACCCCTTGTCCCTGCGCGGCCTCGGGACGGAGACTTCCTCTGCTCCCCGCGCTGCGCGCCGCCAGCCCAGCCCTTCTCACCTGCTCTCCGAGGCTGTACCGCTCGGCCGCCGCTGCACCGCGCGGAGCAGGACTGGAAGCGGGAGTGTGAGCTCAAGGGATCCGAGAGCGCGTCAGCAGAACGGGGGTGCGGGGTGTCACCTCTGTCGGCTGCAGAGCCTCCGACGACGTTTGTCGGGTTCCCGCGGGCTCCCGACCGACTGCCAGCAACCCGGCCGCGCCTGTCCTCTCCTCCTCTGGTTCCTCCTCTCTCCCCTCCCTTCTTTTCTTCCCTTCCCCAGCCCCACCCCTGTCCTTCCCCCTCCGCCCCCGCTCCGTCTCTCTCTCTCTCCTTTATCCCTCACCACCTCACTCGCCGCAGCCTTCCTGGATCCCACCTCCTGCAACGCCCCCGCCCCGCCACCCCAGCTGGGGCCAGTTTGTACAAGGGCAACGGAATCCAGGACTGAGAAGGGTGTGCAGAACTTCGCTCAAACCATGCCATCCCCAGTCCCCTCGCTCGCGCAACCCCATTATCCCGGCCGCAGCTGTGTCTGCAGAGCTCTGGGGAGGGCTGGGTCTGGGGAAATCCGTGCCCTCCCCATCGTCTAGGCCACACTCAACTACACACTACATACAACTCCTTCCAAAATAACAGCAACAATGACGACGACGGCGATGATGATGATAACAACTACCTGTTTGTCAATCACAACAGGTCCTCCCCATCCTGGATGGCACTACTGGGATGGGGAAGGATACAGACTAGGGGATGCTTAGAGGCAGGCAGCCGGAGGCAGACACTCCTCCCAGACAAAGCACTCCTCCCCCTCCCCACATATAGATCATTACACACAACACACAGACAGATCCATAAAGACAGATCCTGCCCAGACAAACACACAAAGCCAGACATGCATACCGAGGGCAGACTGTGCACACACCAGCGTGCAGATCCCTACAGGCATTGCAACCCTGGCAGGCTCTCCTCACACTGGAATGGGAGCACTCTGCAGCTTTACGGGCCACAGGCTCCAGGACCGGGAGTGGCACACAAATGCATGCCCGGGGTTCCTGGGGACCAGAATTCAAAGTGGACAGTCGCTTCCACTCCAGGACGGGGTAGGGGTGGGGAGGTGTGAGGGGGTGGCACCAGATCCTACACTGGTATCCTCTCCAGTCCAGGCTCAGATCCACAAGGCAGGGACACAGCAAGACACACCAACGACTGTTTTCCTACTCCTCATAGGATAGAGCCTGACTCTCTAACAAACACAAACATCACACACCCGGGTTTCCAGAGATTGAACCTCTGCCCAGAACAGCTCTGCCCCTACACCTTTTGGTAGTCTAGATGGGGTATGACGCAGGGTTCGAAGGGAAGCCCAGCCCTGGTAGCTTCAGAAGTTTGTATCGGTTGCAGGGAGTGTCCTACAGGGGCAGGGCCCATGTACCGAAGGGAGCAGGTCCTCCATTTACCCTGGGGCACTGCACTGGGCTGTCTCCGGCTAAAGGGCTGTGAGGCCTTGGATGTCCGTGGGTGAGAGCCCTTGTTGGGTTTGCGTCTTTCGTACTATTTCCTTATTCAGGTAGCAAAAGAACCACAGGTTCTCCGAGTGCCCACCAGGCTGAAACTTGGATTGGGGCTAGACTCAACTCACCCTCCCCTTTGTCCTGGCCCTGTGCCTTTCTGCCCATCCCCATCAGTAAAGAGACTCAGTCTGGGACAGATTTCTTTATTGATTCCGGCAGAGACACTGCTGTGCAGCAGGCCAAGGAACAGAAGGGAGGACAGACAGACATCCAGCCCTACACAGGGTGGCCCCAAGATAGAGGCTCACATGTCTTGTTTTCTGTGCAAGGAGAGCATCACTTTGCGTGCCTCGGTGATCCACACTTTCCTAGAAGAGAAGGAGAGGAACTAGAAAAGGTCATGAAGAAGGGACACTGGCAGAGGAACTAAAGACAGGGGCTGGCGCGGGGGTACTCCCTGGAGGGGCAGGTGCTGAGCCTGAGCTGGGCGCTGTGCTCACAGAGCAGCCACCTTGACCCGAGAGGTAAGAAGGGGGTGGGTGGCCTGGAAGAGAAGCGGGGCTGCTAGCTACGGGTGTAGTAGTCGTTGTAGTCGTCCTCGCACTCGTCAAATGGGCCAGGCGCGCTGTGAGGCCCGCGGTCTGAGTCAGACACAGGGCACTCACGCAGGCGCACCGCATCGTACAGACCCTGCGGTGGCTCATCGAGCAGGACGTCGCGCTCTGAGCGGGAGCGCGTCAGGAGGCCCACATTGCGCAGTAGCAGCAGGACAGGAGCGTAGAGCAGGTTGGCCAGGCCCATGCCAAGGCTAAGCTGCGCAAAGCCGAGCGAATGCACGATATGGCCCGCCACTATGGGCCCGAGCGCATAGGCCACGGAATAGGAGATGTCGGCGATGGCGTAGACACTTCCGTAGACCGAAACGTGGCGCACGTCCACGAGAAAGGCGAGTGTGGGCAGCAGAGCTGTGTCCACCAGCGCAATGCCGAAGCAGAGGCCGCAGAGGGAGACCACTAATGGTCCGAACGAGTGGCAGGCGGGCACCACGCACGAGCTGGCACCGATCACTGCCAGCCCCAGGGCGCCGTAGAGCCACTGCAAGTGTGGGTAGCGCGCCGCCAGGCGCACGGTGAGGTAGACGCCTAACACGTGAGGCACAAAGGCCGGCAGCCAGACCATTCCCATCTCCCACTCTGAAGCCGCCATCGTGTGCTTCATCCATGTAGCGATGGTGGGTTCGAGGAAAGCGAGAGGGATATTACAAGTAGTGAGTGCGCCGGCCACCACAGCGATGTAGGGGTCCAGCATGAGGCGGTGGATGGGTGTGCCCACAGGCCGGTTGGCTCGCGCTCTCGCCGCGGCTGAGAAGGGCTTGGCCACCAGCAGTAGCAACAGCGCGTCGAGCAGCGACACTGCGGCGAGCACCAGAAAGGGCACCCTCTTGCCGGCGAACTCATAGAGGATCCCCCCGAAGGGCGGCGCCACTAGACTTCCAAAGCTAATGAAGGCCAGCGCCACGCCCAAAGCGCGACTGCGCTCCGGCTCCTCCGGATACTTGTCGGCGATCATGGCAATGCCGGATGTATCTGCGAAAGCCGAGCCCAGGCCTTGCAGGCTGCGCGCGGCGAAAAGCGTGGCGTAGTCCTCAGCGAAGGCAAACAACACTGTGGAGGCGAACATGACCCCCAGGCCAATGAGCAGCGGCACGTCGTAGCTCATGCGATCGATGAAGGTACCGCTTAGGGGGTTCACCAGAAGCTGCAGGATGGCCTTGGAGGCAAACAGCACCCCGATCTTCACGTCCTCGCTCTCCGTGGGGTAGCGGGGTCGAAGGCCAGACCCGGCCGGCCACGAAGCCGTCGGGGACTCTGAGCTGTTGAGCGTGTTGGCACTAGCATTGGCTGGAGTAGGCGGCGGCAGGGTAGGCACCCACACTTCCGGGGCTGGGCTAGGACTCTCACTGCCCCCGCGCATGTGGGCGATGTAGTCAGGCACGATGGGCACGATGACCATGTACAGCATGTTGTCCAGGAACAGCGCCACGCACACGATGACCAGCACTAGGCGCCGCTGCCGCCGGGGCTCCTGGAGCGCTGCGCCCACTGCCTCCGACAGCTTGGCGGCTGCCTCTTGGGCTTGGCCCGCTGGTTCCATTTCCCCCACCCGGCCGCACTTCCGAGGACACCGCCGCGGGGACGAACGCAGCCGCCCTGCAGGGCAGAGACAGGAGCTCAGAACTTCGGGGGCGCGGTCCGCGTCGCGCAGCGCCCCCTGTGCCTCAGGTAGCTGTAGGGCTCATGGCCCTGCACCCCAGGAAAGGCAAGGACCGGGTTCGGAGAGACGCCGGCGCTGTTCGGAGCGGAACCGCAGACCCTCCGCCGCTGAGCTCAGGGGTGACCAGGAAAGGCGGGTGCGCAGAGGGGTCTGGGCCGGAGACTGAGCGCGCAGCGCCTCTGGCGCGCCGGGAGCCTTTCCGCGAGGTCGAGAGATCTCCCACGCGGGCCGAGGGGCATGCTGCTGCCTCCCGCTCGCCGGCTGCTCACCCTGCCGCCGGTTTCCCTTCCCCTAGCGCTGACTCCTGCCTCCTCCTCCGCCGCCTCCTCTTTTTTCCCTTTCCACTCGGGGCTGTGACGCTGCGAGTCTCGGCCCCCGAGTGGTGCCCGGGCCACTAGCGTCTCTCATGCTAATGCGACGTCCGCTGGGCGGGAGCCGGAGGCGGGGCGCGGCCCAGTGGGGGTCTCCTTGCCAGAGACGCCGGGGCTGAAAACCCCAGAAAGGGGTCTTGGTGCGGAGAGAGTCCTGGCTAAGTCCCTGAGGATAATGGGTGCTACGTGCGAGGAGCTGGCTTTCTGCCTACCTTCCGCCCCTAGTTAGGACCCACCGGGTGCGAGTCCCCTTTTCTCCCCCTGAGAGGGGCGCACAGAGGCCGGTTTCACCCCGCCCAGCAGGAGAGGGGGGCCGCCGGGGACTCCAAATCTCCACCGCAGCCTGGATCTCCGAGCACAGAGGGCAAGGAGTCCCCGAGGTGAGCCGCAGCCTCGTCCATCTGTTCTAGTAGCTGGATTGTGGGGCTGAGACCCGAGGATCTTAGGGTACAGATACCCCAATCCATCTTCTCTCCCCGCCCCCTGGCCCCTTCTACCCCTGGGAAGGGAGGGTGAGGCGCAGAGACTGCTGGGCGGGGTTCCGATGACCGGCCCTTCAGGAGAATGTCAAAGAGAATTCCTAAGAGAATCTGGGGATTGAGGAGAAAAGTCGCCTTGTCCCTGCAGGGCCCGGAATATTAGCACTGCCTCTCCCACTCTCCCGCACGACCTCGCCATCCTCCCCCAGCCGGTAGACCCCTTTTTCTCTTTAACTGTCCAGGTCCCCCAGCTCCGCCTCTTCTCCCTTCCCTCCTCCTCACCCCTCCCCCCCTAACTCCTCCCAGGCCTGTGCTCGCCAGAGAATAACCCCGTCTCGGGCTC